>CAJQZJ010032284.1:6221538-6233860 GCA_907164525.1 Lophiomys imhausi
TTTTTTTTTTTTTTTTTTTTTTGGTTTTTCGAGGCAGGGTTTCTCTGTGTATCTCTGGCTGTTCTGGACTCGCTTTGTAGACCAGGCTAGCCTCGAACTCACAGAGATCCGCCTGCCTCTGCCTCCCAAGTGCTGGGATTAAAGGCGTGCGCCACCACCGCCCGGCTTGCAACACACTTTTAAGAGTATCTTCTTAGATCTATAACACCCTCTTGATTCCTAAACAATTCAAAATTTAACTATGAGACTCTAGCTGTCTATTCTTCAACCACCTCAGAGACCTGAGAGGGATAAATATATTTGCTTATATAGGAAGTGCAGGGCCTGCAGCTTCCAAAACTAAGAAAGAACATACCAATGACTGCCTGGACAGTTCCCTTTTTCTCTCCATACATTCCAGCATCAATCTTCAGCCTTTGGGTCCTGTTTCTCTGACAGACATTTGTTGTAGAGCAGGGATTATGAAGGACTTACCTACCCTGTCTTGGCAGAGTTAGGCTGTCGACTTCCCTGCTACCAAGTTTTGTCCTTTTTGGACAGCAGTCTGTCTGCAGTTGGTGCAAGGGGTTTTTTCATGCCAAGAGAAAGGCTTGCCACTAATTCAACCATCTTACAGTGGAGGTTCTTCGATGCTTATCTTTTACTTGGAGTAGAATAGGGGGTGCTGTCAGGCGCTGATATGTCTTGATAACAAAAAAAAATCTTGATTTAAGATAACATCTTTGAATGCCATATTCTGCAGATCTCTTGGGGTTTTTGAAGATGCCCTATCCATCTCTTGTATTTAGATAAGCAAATGTTGCTTGTGTCTTAGCAACTTGATTACTGGGTAGTTTAGAGAATATCTGTGATAGACTGTCATAGTAGCTAATCTTCACCAACCCCACATCTGATAGAGGGCTATTATCTAAAATCTACAAAGAACTCAAGAAACTAAATGCCAAGAAACCAAATAATCCAATCAAAAAATGGGAGATGGAGCTAAACAGAATTCACAAAGGAGGAATCCCTAAGGGCTGAGAGACACCTGAAGAAATGTTCAACATCCTTAATCATCAGAGAAATGCAACTCAAGACGACCCTGAGATTCCACCTAACACCTGTTAGAATGGCTAAGATAAAGAGCTCAAATGATAGCGCATGCTGGCGAGGGTGTGGAGAAAGGGGAACCCTACTCCATTGCTGGTGGGAGTGCAGACTTGTGCAACCACTATGGAGGTCTGTCTGGCGATATCTTAGAAATCTAGGAATAACCTTGCCTCAGGACCCAGCCATACCACTTCTAAAAATATTTTCTAATGAGAGAAAAATCACTGAAACAACATATAATAAGGCCTTTCATGCTGTTTGGTTTAGGCTTGAGGGGTGAAGGGCTAGATCACATTCTATATCTTGTAACACTGTTTTAGAATGATGAGGTAAAAAATCACATTAATTGGCATTTTGAGCCTGATGACTTATTTTCAGTCCTTATGATCATTTAACCAGTTTTTTCATTCTTGACAGCATAATCCTAAAGTCTTTTCAGAAAAAAAGGAAGTTTCCATGTGTGATGTGCTTAATAACCAAATGCAAGCATAGTTGAAGAAATGAATCACTAATTCCTAGACCATTTGTTAGAAAGGGTTAGACAAGCTGACCAGAACCTCTGTGCTGAGGTGACTTTGAGGGTAGAGCTTGTGTTTTTTACTGACAGTGAGACACTGAATACCAGACCCTCACTGATTTAACGTGAAATTTACTAAGATCTATTAAGGAATTTTGAAAACTTAAAATGAACAAATGTAGTAAAAATGGCTTACTGCAAAGATACCCATTTGCAAATTTGCATATTGCAGCCAAATGGTCCTTAAGAGTGATGGTTTAAATTGTTGCCGTTGAGATGATGAGAAGAATCTACTAAGCACTGATAATCAGTGATCAGGATTCTCTTTGACTCAGTTGAGGCTTGCCCCAGTCACAGATATAATAGTTGTGTATACTTAAATGATCAGTACTTTCTTGTTTTTATTTATGTTTGGACTTAAAGTTGACTTCATCAGCTAATGGTGAAAAGATATTGAAGCTTACAGACATTAAAAGTGTGTTGTCTTACATAATCTCTAGCCTTCCTCAACTCTGGATAATAGCACCCATAAGCAGGTGACAATCCTTCACAGGGTAGATCTGATGGAAAATCCTATATAGAACAGAACTAATTCTATTCTTTTTCACTAAAGTGTTTCGTTATAAAATTTTCATAATGCAGATTGGAGCAGATTGGAGCCCTCCCCCACATACCCCCCAATTTTATAAATTTGGTTTTCTAATTGCTGTTTTGACTATCGTCTCCAAACATTCAAAAGTAATCTATTTTTCTGGAAAGGAATAGTGATATATTTACCCTCATAAGAATCACCACTTAGTATTTCAGTTTGTCCCATAATTCATTCAGTAGACGCCAAGTTCTGTGGTGGGTACAAATAGTGATTTCCAGACTTGGTGCCATCAGAATCACTTAGGAGGAAACTTTTAAGTAGTCACAGACTTGGGCCATATCCTAGAAAGGATTCTGACTCACTGGAGTTACTGTGAGCTGAGAATTGTTCCTGTCTTCCTTTGTGTAAAGTGTATCCATGGTCAGATGGATCAGAGTGCATGGCAGTGAATATAGCAGAGCTGGGACTTGGGGCCAGTCTGTCTGATTGTGATGTCATGTACTGGGCTTGTGAGGTAGGCAGCCTCTGGATCCTGTGCAAAGCTGTAGCTGGGGTACTGTCTTGAAACAATGGTCTTCGGCAAGTGGAACACATAGTGCCCTTTTTCTTTAAAGACAAAACAAAGTCGTTTGAAGTGTAATTGTTTAGCCTTATCACCCAAACAATCGGTAATCACAGCTTCTTTCCTATGGAAACATGAATAGCTCCCATTTCTAAATAAGAAGCTATGCAGTTGTAGTATAGAATGAATCTGAAGGAGTTTATGCTTTGCACATGTATGTGCCGTGACTATAAGCCTAATGAATATGGCCATTTTGCAAATTCTTTAAAGAATTGCTCTTGTGTTTTCTTTGTATATTTCATGAGTGATCCTCTGTGTAACACCTCATGGCTCCTACCACCTACCTTGCACCTGGTCATTACAACTTTATGTTGAGAAAAAGTCTTTAGCTGGATGTAGTGGTGCATATCTTTAATTCTAGCAGTTAGGAGGCAGAGGCAGGAGAATCTCTATGAGTTTGAGGCCAGCCTGAGTTCCAGAACAGCCAGAACTACATAACGAGACCCTATCGAAAAAAGAAACAATAAAATAAAGAAAAGGTGGGGCTGGAGAGATGGCTCAGAGGTTTAGAGCACTGACTCGAGTTCAATTCCCAGCAACCACATGGTGGCTCACATCTATAATGAAATTTGGTGCCCTCTTCTGGCCTGCAGGCACACCTGCAGACAGAACACTATATACATAATAAAATAAAATAAAATTTTTTAAAAAAATAAAGAAAAGGTAACTCTACTGTTAAAATAATTGAAAACTTTAAAAAGCCCATTTCACTAGGCTGGTAGCATATGACCACTTGGGAGGCTGAGGCAGGGGGATCACTTGAGCCAGGAATTCAATGCCAAACTGGGTGTGCACAGCAAGGTGAGATTATTTTTAAAAACAAACCACACCACCAACTGCCCCCCAAAGCTCCTCCATATCCTTCCTAACAAATTTAGAGTAGGCATCATTTTCTGCATTATTTAAGGAAATAGCTCTTTTGGAAGACTTTAACCTACAATGCACTTACTTCAATTCATAAATAGAAAAAAAAACTTTAAAATTTCCCTTCTCACTTCAAACTTAGTCAGGTTTTAAAAATGCCTGCATGTATCTTCTGATCACTTTGAAATTATACTAAGTAAAAAAAAAATACATTAAGGAAGTAATTATTCTACATTTATGCAAGCCTTCGGAAAATAATTTTAGGTCTAACGAAGTCTTAGGATTTTGAGACTCAACAAGCTGCCTTCAGCAGAGGCACTTTTAACATATTTTTTCTCTTTCCAGAGATTTATTTATTACTTATATGTGTTTACTTGCATGAGTTCATGTGCACCATGTTGCTTGGGGGAACCCTTGGAAACCAGATTCAATGGAACTGGAGTTGTAGGTGGTTGTGAGCAGCCATGTGGGTGCTGGGAACTAAATGTGCCTCCTCTGCGAGAGCAATAGGGGCTCTTAACCTCCAACTCATTTCTCACCCCTCAATAATGTTTCTTGTAAATTATGCTGAATAACTTTATATTTGATGGTATTAAACTGTAATTTTTATAGGACCTGTTTTGCCTCCTTCAGTTCCTTCTTTTCTCCGTCTTAGCCTCCTTCAGTTCCTTCTCTTAGCCTCCTTCAGTTCCTTCTTTTCTCCGTCTTAAGCTTACCTTGACATTCTAAGATCGTTACAAGTTATTTTTAGTACCAGATTGTCTCCCCTGCTCAGGCATGCTTTGCCTATTTAATGTTTCTGGTTAGACTGAAGCTGTTTGTGTCTTGTGTCCCATTCTGCTTTCTGTACTGATGATGTGTAAAGACTCAGAAGCATTTGAAGCCCATGAAATCTTTTCTGCTGTGGCAACACTGCACATACTCATAGACTCTGACCATCGTGAGGACGCAGTTTGGAATTAGCACTTCTGTGGGAATACTGCCTTTCCTTAAAGAGCCCCGTGTTGGATCTTGGACCATCCCTTCAGCATCTCTGAAATGTTAGTAGATCTAGCCATAGATAATTATATCAAAATGTGTAAGAAACTAGGATAAGCTGGTTTCCTTCCTTCTTTCTTTCTAAGACAGAGTTTCTCTATAGCCCTGGCTTTCCTGGAACTCACGGTAGACCAGGCTAGCCTCAGACTCAGAGATTCACCTGCCTCTGCTCCAATTGCTGTGATTAAAGATGCATTTCACCATTGCCCGGCCAGCTGAAGTATATTTCTATAAATTGGTAAGTTAGCTCTGTATATACTGCATAGGGAGTTGCTGAGCTTAGTATGTTATACTTGTAACCTCAGCATTCAGGAGACAGATGAAGGAGGATTGCTGTGAGTCCAGGCCAGCCTGAGCTGCATCCTGAGTTCAAACTAGCCTGGGCTACAGAGAAGCTGTCTAAAAACTAAAAAGTCAATAATATTTGTGGCCTCAGATAAAAAGGAAAAACTAATTTGCAAGTGCCTGGTAATTGGTATAGAAGCAAGTAAATGTGTAAGTTAACCAGGGTTCCTGGGCAAGAAGAGCCAAAACGTGTGTTCTTGAGCTCATGCATATGAGAGTCTTGCTATATAACCTCAATCCTACCTCAGCCTCCTGAGTGCTAGTATTGCAGGCATGTCTACTAGACCTGGCTTAGAACATGTGTTCTTAAATGTCACTTGGTCTTTTTTAAAAATCAGCATAATTTATTTAAAAAAAAACCTTTAACTATGTAAAGTTACTTCTGGTTTCTTTCTCCTCTATCCTTTTATGCACTGAAAAATCTTGATTATCTACTCTCTAGAGGAAAATGTGCCCTGGCCTTCACAGTAATAGGAATGTCTTGCAACTTTTTGTGAGCTTAGTATGTGTTTTATATTAAAACCTATCTCTAGGGGCTGGAGAGATGCCTCAGCGGTTAAGAGCACTGTTTGCTCTTCCAGAGGTCCAGAGTTCAGTTCCCAGCAACCACATGATGGCTCACAATCATGGAATCTGATGACCTCTTTTGGAGTGAAGGGGTACATGCAGATAGCGTTTTCAACTATGTAAAATAAATAAATCTTTAAAAAAAACCTATCTCTAGCTAAGATCTTGTGTTATGTTCTTACCTATATATTCAGTTAAATCCTTTTAAAGTACAAGCTTCAAGGTTTTGTTTTGTTTTTTGGTTTTGTTGTTGTTGTTTTGATTTTTTGAGACAGGGTTTCTCTGTGTATCTCTGACTGTCCTGGACTCACTTTGAAGACCAGGCTGGCTTTGAACTCATGGAGATCCACCTGTCTTTGCCTCCCAAGTGCTGGGATAAGCAAGCTTCAAGTTTTTTTTTTTGTTGTTGTTTGTTTGTGTGTTTTTGTTTTGTTTTGTTTTTTAGGTTTTTTGAGACAGGGTTTCTCTGTGTATCTTTGACAGTCCTGGACTCACTTTGTAGACCAGGCTGGTCTCGAATTCACAGAGATCCACCTGCCTCTGTCTCCTGGGTGCTGGGATTAAAGGCGTGCCCCACCACGCCCGCCTGCAAGCTTCAAGTTTTAAAGGCAGCCTCACTGGTTTAGGAAAACTAGTCTGGGTGCAGATAATATCTGTCTATTCTCATACCTCTGTTATCCTCTGGTAGTAGGTAAAATTACTAAGTAAAATTAGGATGTGTGTGTGTGTGTGTGTGTGTGTGCGTGTACATTACATGTATATGTGTATACATGTATGTATGTAAAGATTTTATTTCCTCAGGCTGCCATACGGTTCTGTTGGGTCTACCCATCTTTCAAGAAGGTTAAACTCTTTTTTCTATCTCTTTCTTGTGGGTATCGGCCAGAGCCTAAGTATGCTTTTTTTCTGGTACTTAGGTTTTTACTCTTTCTGTAGGTTCCCCTTTGCACATGTCGCTGCCTGCCACTGTGTGACCTATTTCCATGCCAGCTTAACTCAAACAGCATGAGTTGTTTGTTTTTCATTCTCCATTCTTTTCCCTGCTTGCCCTAGGGTTTTTGTTTTCTTTTAAACTCTAAGAAAATTGTCTCCAAACCTTAAAGACAAAAAATTCTCATTTCCACTTTTTTTTTGTTTTGTTTTGGTTTGGTTTTCCAAAACAGGGTTTCTCTGTGTAGCCCTGGCTGTCCTGAAACTCTCTCTGTAGACCAAGCTGGCCTTGAACTCAAAGATCTGCCTGCCTCTGTCTCCTGAGTTGTGGGATTAAAGGGGTGTGTCACCAAACCCAGCCTATTGTTGGTTTTTTTCTTTTTTTCCTTTTGTTTTTTTACTTTTAGCTACCATCCTTTTTCTATCCCCTACTTGCAAGTCTTCTTTCCAGAACCCAATCATGAGTTCTCAGATCAATGAAGAGCTGCTCTGTCATTTTTTTTTTGTTTTGTTTTTTTTCGAGACAGGGTTTCTCTGTGTAGCCCTGGCTGTCCTGGACTCACTTTGTAGACCAGGCTGGCCTCGAACTCACAAAGATCCACCTGCCTCTGCCTCCCATGTGCTGGGATTAAAGGCGTGCGCCACCACCGCCCGGCTGCTGCTCTGTCATTTATGATGGTGAGCACATTGTGGTGAGACTAGCCATCCATGGGCTCATGAAGTGCGGGTGCTGTGCCTTCCCTGTTTATCCTGTTCCAACCTGGTGCATGGCAAAAGGTACTTAGTGTTTTCAGACAGAGATAATGAGTATATTTTACTCTTACCTTTCTAGCAACAGGTTAAGAATGTAACTTTTTATCAGGAATTCACATTTTTCTAAACAATCTTGCTTATGTTACAGAAAAACTTAGTCTACAACCACTTGCATGATTTCTATAAATTCTCTTTCTATAAATATTCTCTCTCTCTCTCTCTCTCTCTCTCTGTGTGTGTGTGTGTGTGTGTGTGTGTGTGTGTGTGTGTGTGTTCATATGCCCTCAGTGGGTATGTGGAGACCAGAACAGAATATGGAATGACTTTCTCTATTGCTCTCTGCCTTACTGTCTTGAGACAGAATCTTTTACTGAACCAGAGGCTGGCCATTTCTCTTGTCTGGCTCCTTGGGATCCACCAATATTTGGCTCCCAGTGCTGAGTTTACAAGCACATACTCTCACATACCGCCTTTCATGTAGGTGCTAGGGATTTCAATTTGGGTCTTCATGCTTGTAGAGCAAGCACATTTACCCACTGAGCCTTTTCTCCAGCCCTGATTTCTGTAAATTCTTGAGTGATCCTCCTTTGGAAAATCAGTGTAATTTCAATTGTTTAAGAAAAACATTTATTATTAGACAAGAGCTTTGATATTAGTATCATAGCTTTTTCAACAACAGACATTTGAAACATATTAAATTGTCCCATATGTTTAAAAAAGAACATGATTCATTTTTTAATCACAGAAGGAGTCTTTGAAAATGTTCCACAAATTTGTCAGTTGTGTTTCTTAGAGATAAGAATTATATATATATATATGTTTTTAAAACATTGATTAGAATTCCTGTGGCTTACAAGGATATGGTTTAGCAAATCAACCTTATAATATAATGACTGATAAAAAGGAATTGTTGGTGCTGGTTAGATGGCTTAGTGGGTGAAGCATTCTCTGTGTAAGCCTAATGACCTGAAGTCAGTCCCCAGGTCCCACATGGCAGGAGAGAACTGACTTCTGAGCATCACCCAGTGGCGGCCTTATGATGCCATGACATGCACTTGTTCACACTCACACAATACAAAGCAATCATAATTTTGGGGGGGGGGGTTGAGACAGCGTTTCTCTGTGTATCTTTGACTGTCCTGGACTCACTTTGTAGACCAGGCTGGCCTCAAACTCAGTGATCTGCCTGCCTCTGCCTCTCGAGTGCTGGGATTAAAGGCGTGCGCCACCACGCCTGGCTATAATTTTTTTTTTTTAATTTAAAAGAAATTGTTGGTGGTTGGTTCTGTTATCCAGAGATATCTTTATGTTGGAAACCTATAAAAATAACCAAGGGTGATTCTTCATTGTAATCTGAATGCCATTAACACTAGCAAATTTGGGTAATTGAGTGGCCTAATTTTTCTGTTAATTTCCTTTCTCTTTTCCTCTCTTGTAGAACTGCCAGTGCATGGCCAGCATTCCTGGTGGTTGATAATGCTGGAAATCAGCTGTTTGACCTTCTCCAGCGTTCAGTTGCTAAAAATGAATAGAATGCAAATTCAGCTCCACATTATGAAAACAGTACTCGGAAAATTGAAAACTATCTAAATGATTGTCTTTGGTTGGGCTGTGTTCTTAGCAAGCAGAAGCCTTGGCCAGGGTCTGCTGTTGACTCTCGAGGAGCACTTAGCCCACCTATTGGGAAGTACAGGTGCCACCACTACTATGGGTAATTCCTGTATCTGCCGAGATGACAGTGGAGCAGAAGACAATGTTGACACTCACCAGCAACAGGCTGAGCACAGTGCAGTTCCTACTGCTGACACTAGGAACCAACCTCGGGACCCTGTTCGGCCTCCAAGGAGAGGCCGAGGACCACATGAGCCAAGGAGAAAGAAACAAAATGTGGATGGGTTAGTGCTGGACACATTGGCGGTAATACGGACTCTTGTGGATAAGTAAGTATCTGACTTACTGTCACCTCCACTGCCATGGAAAATGTTCTGCCAGAAACCACCACTTTTGGACTCCTTCCATCCATTTAGGATATATTTGCCAAGCCTGTGCTCATAAGCCAAGAGAGAATACTTACTTGTCCTCTAATGGTAGAGTAAATAAGGTTTGATTGTCTTGCTATCATCTACTCCTCTCTAGAAAAGTTTGAACATTTCTGTACTGAAAACTCTGATTGAAAATATCTTTATGAGGAAGTACAGTAACTATGGAGTGAGTCTGTATTACTTGGTGATGTAGGAAATGAAGAAATGTTTTCTTGACGATTCATTACAATGGTGGTGTGGTAATTCATTACAATGTTTGCCAATCTGTTTTGGTGACCATATATTCAAGATTAGTAGTCTTACCAAGAGTATGGCTGTGTGCAACTTCTGTGGGCAATTAAGGACAATGGGCAATGAGAGTTTTACCACTCCTATTTTATTATTTTATTATTTCTTGTTTAGCCTGTTAGATCCATTTGGGGAAATTGTAAGTTGAAACTACAGAGAACACCTGGGCCTCTGTTCTCTTTCTCCTGCTTTGTCTAAAAACAAAATCTCAGTTTGAATGACAGTGAAATTAAAGGTTTTTGTTCAAATTGAAAAAGTCCAGTTTAGGTTGTTTAGTAAGTGCATAAATTTTAGACCATGATGGACCTAGATTCAAATTCCAGCCCATTACTAACTTAGGACATTGAGCAAGCTACTTCTCTAACCCCCTTTTTTTTTTTAATAAGAATTTTTATTCTTGTGTAATTTGTATAAATGGTCTGGTCTGGTTCTTTATATCAAAAAAAAAGAGAGAGAAATGCTCAATAGAAAGCGGTCACTTTTTAAAATTATTTTAAGTTCTTTTTACTTTATGCCCTGCTAGAAAATTTATAGATATTTATTTTAATTTTTTAATATTTAACCTATTTGTGTATGGCAATCTTTTTAAAAACATTTATTTCTTCAATTTTACATCTCAATCATAATTCCCTCCCTCCTCTCCCTCCCAGTCCCACCCTCTTACCCTCTTCTCCCTCACCCTCCTATCGGCTTTTTTTTTAAATTTAAGGTTTATCTTTTTCCCCCCAACAGCTCCCCTTTTTAGTCCAATGAAAGTCTCTTTTTCTTATAACAATAAATACAATACAAAACAATAAGAACAATTAGGCCACAATTATGAAAATTATAAGGTATAACATACATTCCCAATGTCCAGCCCATACATATTTGGCAACTGATATTAATAGTCTATTATCAATCTATCTCAATGAGTTTAAAGTTCTATACCTAACTCAGTTTCCATCCTAACTTGCATTACCAACTTAAAAACATCTTCTTAGACCTAGAGCATCCTTTTAATTCCTAAAAAACTTAAAATTTAACTGTGAGACTGTATGTGAAGACTATCCAGTCTTCAACCACATCAGAGACTTGAGTATAAATATATCTGAATATATATATATATTATATATATATATTCAGATATATTTATAAATATATCTGAATATAAAGGCATCTGTCTTTAGCCTTTTGGCCCAGTATCTTTGACAGACATTAATTGTAAAAAAAAGGAATTATGAAGGACTTGCCTACCCTGTCTTGGCAGGTTAGGCTGTCGACTTACCTACTTCCAAGTTTTGTCTTTTTCGGCAAGCTTGCCACTAATGCAGCCATCTCAAAATGGAGAGAAGTTTACAATTTAGATCTTTAAAAATGATAAGGGGAAAAAAGCCCCACTGTGTACCTAAAATATACAGACAGATCCTTAGAGCTATATTAGACTCTTCTGCACAATACTGAAGTATTTGTTAATATCCAAGAATAATAATTTTGAGGGTTAGAGATATTTCCCAGTGGCTAGAGCACTTGCCTAATATCTACTAAGCTCTTAACTAGGTCCAACCTCCAGTAACGCATACACACAAAAGAAGAATCTTTCTTTAAAAAGTTATCCTTCATTCTATAGAATTACAATGGAAAATTATCCATTCCAAATAAGGAAGTAAACCACAACAATGTTAGTTAAGCACATTGAAAAGGTACTTAAAAAAAAAAAAAAAGCACAGGTGCAGCCACACCTAATGTGGTGGCGTATACATTTAATCCCAACACTTGGGAGGCAGAGGTTGGTGGATCTCTGTGAGGCCAGCCTGGTCTACCCAAAGAAACCTTGTCTCGAAAAACCAAAAAAGGGAAAAAAAAGAAAAGACAGGTGCAGAATAGACTTTGCTGTATTTAAAGGCAAGTTGTCTAAGGAGCAAGGTAGAAGACTTAGTTTCAAATTTCAAGCAGACATTAATTACAAATTTTAAGTGTCCTTGTTAATTAAGTTCATAATTCACCTAAGAGAGGCAAGTGCACTGGGTGGTGCTCGTGCACACTTTTAATCCCAGCACTCAGGAGACAGAGGCAGGTGGATCTGTGAGTTCAAGACCAGCTGGTCTAAGGGTAAGTTCCAAGACAGTCTTAGCTACACTGAGAAAATAAGGGGGAAAGGGACAGGGACAGAGGGGGGGGGGGGAGATTGGCAAGTGTTATATGCCTGAGTAACAAGGTAACTTTACTTAAGCATGTCTCCATGGAATGATAAGTATAACTTCTGGGGCTGGAAAATGAAAATGTGTGTGTATTGGAAAGATAACAGAATTCAGACAGTTGAACATGGATATGGAACTTTTTTTTTTTGTCTCACTGCAGACGCTTGAACCTAGGGCCTGTGGATACTAGGCAAGTGCCCTACCATTGGCCCCGTCACCATCATTTTTGTATTTGTTAATGTTAAGTTACTCCTGTTGATCTTAAACTTAGTATGTAGCCCAAACAGGCCTGGAATTTGCAATGTTCTTGTCTTTGCCTCCAGAGTAGCTGAGACTACACAGATGACCTGGCCTTATAGTTTAATTTGATTGTGCTTGTATTATCATGTGTATGCTGTGTGAATGTGTGTGAGTGTGTGTGTGTGTGTGTGTGTGTGTGTGTGTGTGTGTGAGAGAGAGAGAGAGAGAGAGAGAGAGAGAGAGAGAGAGAGAGAGAGA
>CAJQZJ010032284.1:6240254-6253222 GCA_907164525.1 Lophiomys imhausi
GTGTGTGTGTGTGTGTGTGTGTGTGTGTGTGTGTGTGTGTGTGTGTGTGAGATATGTGATGTGTGGGTATGGGTGCTCCTGGGACATGGTGTACATGTGGAAGTCAGAGGATAACTTTGGGAGTTTCCTTCTACTGTAAGATCTGAGGGTGGAACTCAGGTCATCATGTCTGCTCAGCAGACACCTTTACCCTCTGAGACATCTCACTGGCCCTAAAACATCTTATGAACAGAAATAGGGTGTGCCAAAAACAAGCACCTAATGAACATCTGAGGTGAGCATAGTAATCTCCATATCTCAAGGATTAAATGACTTAAGACAGTAGCTTTTGTGTGTGTTTGATTGTTTTTTCCTTAGTAGAAGACAGAAATCCAGAGCTGAAGGGATGGTTCAGTGGGTAAACGCTGCACAGCATGAGGACCACTACTTGGCAAGCTGAGCAACCTGGGTTATGAGTCCCCAGCACCCATATGAAAACTAGGTGCCTCTGTAACCCAGCACTGGGCAGTGGAGATGGGTAGATCCCAGGGAGCAGGGGAGAGCTCCAGGTGCAGTGAGAGACACTGCCTCAAAACGAGGTGGAGACTGATAGGGGAAGACATCAACCTTTGCGCGCGTGTGCACACACACAAACACAAAAAACAGAAATCCAAAACTTAAAAGGTGAGTCCTTAAACAATTTGAAATAGCATTGTTTGATGGAAAATGTTTCAGCACTGAAGCTTCCTGAAACACCTCTTTAGAATTTCTGGGGTGACCGTGTGAAAACCCATTAAGACATTTAACTCCATTTTAGAGAAGTTATTAAATAATTCCTTTTGCTTCATTTTTTGATTCTTCTATTACCGTTTTATGAGGTTTAAACAAGTAGTTATATGTTTTCAGAATAAGTCTTCTAAGTGCAGTGTATCTGTAGGCCCTTGATTCCCTAAGATAAGTTCTCTGTGGAACTGCCATCTCCCATTCTAACACCTCTTTAAGGTAAGTGTGAGGGAGGTGCTGTTGGCTTTCCTGTCAGGTGTCAGCTGGACAGGACCCTGAGAAATAAAGTTGGGAACTCTAGTCCCCAGTGTTAGTACTATGCTTTCCCCTCAGGTCACAGAGTTGGTCCCTATGTGTTCATTTTGCTTAGGAGCTGTCACAGACAGTTACTCGAGAATAGCACGTATGGCATACAGTTGTAGCTCTGGTCGTCTCTTCCATCTCTTTCCTTAACATTCATTCATGTTGATTTCTTGTGTCTATTTTAGCCCTATAATTCCAGTTTGAATTTTATTTAGAATTATAATTTACCTAAGCTTCATGTCTTGAATGTTTGTTTTTCAGTGATCAGGAACCGCCTTATTCAATGATTACATTACATGAAATGGCAGAAACAGGTATCTTAAATTTTTTGTTTTTAATACTTCCTGATGAATTAGCAATAATGAAAAATTTATGGCCATTTTTTAAAAGATAAAAAAATCTTAAAAATGCCTATATGTAACATAGAAAAAGTCCTAGGTGGATGGAAATCCCCTGTAATACACATCATATATCACATCCTCAATATTGACCTGCAAGTCTCAGTGCTGGTTGTATCCATCTTATCTCCTCATTTGAAATTAGGTGATAAGAGAATTTATTTATTTATTTTTTGGGGGGGCTTTTCGAGACAGGGTTTCTCTGTACAACAGCTCTGGCTGTCCTAGACTCACTTTGTAGACCAGGCTGGCCTCGAACTCACAGAGATCCGCCTACCTCTACCTCCCAAGTGCTGGGATTAAAGGCGTGCACCACCAACGCCCGGCTTGAGAATTTATTTTATTGATAGGTCTTTGACTGGGCTTTTCCTAGAACAGGAAAGATAATTGTTTGTCCTTCAGCATCCTAAGTATCATTCTAAAATAGAGCCAAGTGCTGACTTTACTTAGTTAAGTCCTATGTGACAAATGAGATGCTCAAAACTATTTTAATCCTAATCTGAGAATCAAGGCCATGGCTTAAATTTTCTCCAAATAAAGATGCCCTCGAGGCAGCAGACACCTGTAACTGGGCTTTGGCTCCATCGTGATGACTACAGCTTTATGACTGTACCTGTGTCAATTTCTAGCTTCTTAAAACCACCACATAAAAGCCAGATGTGCTTCTTTATTAATGTGAAGTCCTTTTGCGTGTTTTCATGTTTCCAGAACAGTGACTACATTACATAATCTTCTTGGTTTGCCCTTAGATGAAGGATGGTTGGATGTTGTCCAGTCTTTAATTAGAGTTATTCCATTGGAAGATCCACTGGGACCAGCTGTTATAACCTTGTTACTGGACGAGTGTCCATTGCCCACTAAAGTAAGTTAAACTGATCTTTGTGGCCCTGTCATCTGTGCAGGGGACTAACAACCACAGAAGCGTTTGATGTGCTGTATATACTTGAGATCTGCTTTAATGAGGAGAAGCAGGAACATTTTTATTACTAATGAAGTGTTACATCTTCTATCAGTAGGTTTTAGTATAGCTTTTTTTTGTTTTTTTGTTTTTTTGTTTTTTTTTTGGTTTTTCGAGGCAGGGTTTCTCTGTGTAATAGCTCTGGCTGTCCTGGACTCACTTTGTAGAACAAGCTGGCCTCGAACTCATAGTGATCCACCCACCTCTGCCTCCCAAGTGCTGGGATTAAAGGCGTGCGCCACCACGCCCGGCTAGTATAGCCTTTTTAAATGTTCAAAAGAAAATAAGCTGACTTTTATCTGTCTCTCAGCAGCTTCCTTATAGCAAAGATTTTCTATTAAGAGGGAAAGTTCTGTGCCCAAAGTTCTCTTGAGTCTCACTCAGGCCCTTAGAGCCTAGCTTATGCTCTAACTAGTACACAAATATTAAGCTTTCATTGCTTTGGCCTCTTGCCTTCATCAGACTGCCTCCATGCACACATTTTGTTTTGTTTTGCTTTGCTTTGCTTTGTTTGAGACAGGGTCTCACTATGTAGCCTTTACAGACTTGGAACTCACTTTGTAGACTAGGCTGTCCTTGAACTCAGAAATCTACCTGAGTGCTGGAATTAAAGGCAAGCACCATCACATCCATACATAGTTTTTTATTTATTTATTTACTTACTTTATTGGATTGATGTTTTCCCTGAGTGTATGTCTATGTGAGGTCGTCAGATCTGGGAGTTAGACAGTTGTGAGCTGCCATGTGGGTGCTGGGAATTGAACCCAGGTCCTCTGGAAGAACAGTCAGTGCTCTTAACTGCTGAGCCATCTCTCCAGCCCTCTGTACATAGTTTTTAAAATGTAGATTCTGATACCTTGTATTTGTATGTTGAAGTCTCAGATACTTGGGCTTTCTCATAGGAAAACACAAACAGAGGGAGATGTCTTAGCCTTGTCACTGTCAGCGTGGTCATTACCTATGCTTAAAGCCGTTTCCATTTTTAATTTGCCTCAAAAATTGGTGGGATTTGTTCTTGCTTGGTACAGCTTTTTGTAAGCCAAGCATGGTAGTACATGCCTATAATCCCAGCACTCAGCAGGTGAAAGCAGGGATACTAGGAGTCATTGGTTACATAACTAGCTTAAGCGCAGCCTGGACTACATGAGATCCTCTCTTTAAAAAAAAGCAATGGGAATAGTGGCTCATTCCTGTAATCCCAGCATTTGGAAAGCTGATGTAGAGGGTTATATGAGCTCAGGGCCAGCCTGGACTATATAGGGAATTACAGGACAGCCTGGGCTAGACTGAGCCCTTGTCTTTGGGGGAAAAAAGTAACTTTTTATTTCAATATCACTAGGTCATGATTATTTTTGGTTTTATGTTTTGGGGTTTGTTGTTTAAATCAGGGTCTCACTGAGTTTTTGGTTTCTTTTTGAGACAGGATCTTACTGTGTAAAATAGCCTTGTGTAGCCCAGTTTAGCCTTGATTTTACAATCTTCATGCCTCAGCCTCCTTAGTCCAGTTCTACCTGATACATTACTGTGATTAATCATTGATATTTGAATGGGTTAAGTCTGTTTGATGATTCAAGAATATATATATATATGTACACATACATACATATAACTCAAAAATATACATACATATAATTTATATATATATATATATATATATATATATATATATATATGGACTTGATGGTACATTTCTGTAATCCCAGTACTCCGGAGACTGAGGCAGGAGTTCAAGGCCAACCTGTGCTACATAGTGAGTTCCAAGAGGGCCTTGGTACATATGGCTATATGTGTGGCTGTATATACCAAGTCTCCATCTCAAAAAACAAAAATATAAAGTATGTATTGGCTATAGCTGGTACATTTCGAATGAAATGGAATCTGGCATTGAGAAAACTTAAGGTTGATCAGATATTTCCCATCAATAATGATACCATTGAAGTAATTTTATAATTTTATGTGATCATTCTAAGCTCGTTGAATACCTTTTTATAGCTTTGTTTCCAGGAATTCTCTTGGAAAATAACCTTCAGAGTATATATTCATCAAATGTGTTTTAACTTTTTTTGTAGGATGCACTCCAGAAATTGACTGAAATTCTCAATTTAAATGGAGAAGTAGCATGCCAGGACTCAGGCCACCCTGCCAAACATAGGAACACATCCGCAGTCCTAGGTTGCTTGGCTGAGAAACTAGCAGGTAACTCTAGCAACGCCACAGAAGAGCCTTACTTGTTTGACATTGAAAAATCTGCACTGCAGACCTTTGGCCAAACCTGTTAGAGCAGAAAGAAGGAAAGGAGCTGAGTGTGGTGGCCCCTACCCATAGCTATCGTACTTTAAGACAAGAGAGTTAAGAGTTCAAGGCCAGCCTCCCCTGCATAGTATGTTAGAGGCCAGCCAAAACTATGGGAGACCCTTTTTTAAAATAAACAAAAAAAGAATGACCAGAAATTGAGTAAAAAGACAAAAATTACTAAGAAAACTCAGTTAAATGGAATCTAATTTAACTGGCTATTTTTTAGAGAAATTTAAGATAAATTTGTCATATTTATTTGCTTAAATGACAAGGAAAGGACTAAATTTAGTATAACAATTATATGCATTTATAGTGATAAATATTGCCTACTTTAGAAATAGTAACATCAAATCACAAGAGACTATTTTAGCCAATTACTTTATATATAGTGGAAGAAATAATGGATTCAAAATCAGGACACATGAGTGCTGGGCCAGACTCTCATGGCTCCCCAGGAGCCCTGGAGCTAGTTCTTTATGGTGAACTCAGTTGCTAAGCTGTGAGATGGGAGTGGTAGGAGCAGCCTGAGAGAAGAGTCCTGAGTAAGTAATGTGCGTCAGAGTACAGAGTTCAAGCAAACCAGTTTGACTGTCATTAGTTACTGATTTAGAATAGCCTGACACTTTTAATTATGTCCAGTGTTTGCTGTGTTTATCTAGGTCCTGCAAGCATAGGTTTACTTAGCCCAGGAATACTGGAATATTTGCTACAATGTCTGGTAAGTAAGACATCAAAGCTAATTGTTCTCAGTCATATAGAATTGCATGTTTTTCTCAAATTACTAGCATAGTCCCTGATGCAGAGGATAGAATAAATTGTAAATTTTATGTGCAGATGTTTCCTTGGTGTTTATCACCTCCTATGTTTAGACCCAGACAGAAGAGAGAGACACACACACACAAAGAGAAACAGAGAGATGGGTGGGAATTTATTACAAGTTGGTCTAGCTTTAAATTTAGTCATAAGATTGCTACTAGAACTTTTTGGATGTCTTAACAGTCTACCAGATAGTAACAGAGAACATCACTACCACCACACACACACACACACACACACACACACACACACGCGCGCGCACACACGCGCACACACGCGCACACATACACACAGTGGGAACAAAATTACATGGCATTCCAGCAGCAGGCCAGATTCCCAGTGTATATGCTCCCACACCTGCCCACTCTTCCCTTTACTACTACCACAATGAAAAGTGTTTGATGTATCACCCATGAAGTCCATGGTTTGTTGAAGCTATGTTTTCCTACTGCTCACAGCACTTGACTGTAGTCTTGACTAGCCTGTGTTTTTAAGTTATTTTTCCAAACCTAGTGAGCATTGTCCTTTAAAAAAAAACAAAAACAAAAAACTCTAAGCTGGGCCATGGTGACATGCCTTTAGTCCCAGCACTTAGGAGGCAGAGGTTTGTGGATCTCCAGGTTTGAGACCAGTATGGTCTACATACCCTGGAACTCCAAAGTGAGTTCCAGGACAGCCAGGACTACACAGAGAAACCCTGTCTCAGAAGAAAAAAAGAAAATCTTTAGTCCAAAGACTTCATTCACTGGTGCCTACACAATATGTGCTTAAAATAACCCTTACACTGCTCTGAGTGAGCACTAGTAGATACCAAAGTAGTAGGACAGTCATTTACCTTCACAAAGTTCACTATAGGTTAAAGGAATAGAACCATTCAGACAACACTTAACTTCCATTTTATGATGGATGTGATCAAGGGCAAAATTACTTCCTCCAAACTGAGTGCTATAAGAGTTCTGAGAAGGTGAAGGGGTGGGGTGGGTGTGATTGGGTGACAAAGGGCCTGTGGTAATCATGACAGACAGACTTCCTGATGGTGAGGCTTAGCTAGCTCATGACACAAGATTAAGATTAGGAACTCACAGTGAGTTTTGTGGCTAAAAAGCATAAATAGAAGCCTAGTGGCCTGATTAGAGTTACCTGATCGGAGAAGGCAATGTTCAGAGGTAGGAGGACGTGAACTGGAAAACCCAGGCAGAAGAGTTAAGAACGTGGGGCAAGCATAAAGATGATGAAGAGGCTGTAATGCAGGGAGAACAGTGCTTCTGTGAGCTTTGCTAAACTGAGGCACGCACCACAGAGATGCGTGGCAATATGATGTTGCTCCAGAACTTCTGGAGGCTCCCAACTTAGCTAGGAGAAAGCAAGAATGTGAGAAGATTAAAATATAGGCTTCTTTTTAAGTGGGAATTCATATGATGTAAACTCAAACGTAAATCAAGAGCACACTTCCTGTCTCTCTCCCATCGTCATCCGCTTCTGTAGACTTCTCTGCAGGAACTAGATTAAAACTAAGATGTCGCTGGTCTTGGTGGCCCACGTCTTTAATCCTAGCACTGGGAGGCAGCGCCAGGTGGAGCACTGTGAGTTTGAGGCCAGCCTGGTCTAACATAGCAAGTTCCAGGACAGCCAGAGCTACATAATAGACCCTGTCTCACAAAACAAGCAAACAAACAACTTAAGATGCTAATTGATAATATCATTATTTCTAATTCTGGAACTGGTATTATTTATTTTGGGAGTTTTAAAGGTCATTTTTAGCTATAATTCTAGTTTTCTTTTTGGTTTGTTTTAATGAGTGTAAGCATTAATAACATTATAGTTAGCAAAGCCCTAATACAAATATTACTAAGTCTAATGGCATAACACATATAATGAGATGCTGATAAAATATCCATATGTATAAATTAACTCAACTTTTTTGTTTGTTTGTTTGTTTTTTGTTTTTCAAGACACACTTTCTTTGTGTATCTCTGGCTGTGCTGGACCCACTTTGTAGACCTGGGTGGCCTCAAACTCACAGAAATCTACCTGCCTCTGCCTCCCAAGTGCTGGGATTAAAGACGTGCACCACACACCCAGCAACTCAGTGACTTAAAAATAGATTAAGAGACTCTTACCTTGATTCTCCATTAGCCAAATATACAGTTGGGAATTTGAATGACAGCGACTTTTCTGCTGTTCCAAACATATAATCTATAAGCAAGAATATGAAATTGATACCTTAATGCCTCTGCAGGGGTGACTTTTGTTTTTATCTTTTGTTGTCTTTCAGAAATTACAGTCCCATCCCACAGTCATGCTTTTCGCACTGATTGCACTGGAAAAGTTTGCCCAGACAAGTAGGTATAGTGACTTCTTGCACTAATGATCTTTGTGGGTTATAAAAAATGAGCCTACACTTTGAACTCCATCAAATGTACATCCATTCTGGTGTTAAGACCAGCAAAGTATATCAAGAACAAAAACAAAGATTGTTCTCAGATAAGATCCAAGCATGGAAAAAAAAAATCCAAGCATGGTGACTGTAATTACTTTCATAGCTAAAACTTTGGTGATAAGGGGGTGGGGAGATGGCTCAGCAGTTAAGAGCACTTGCTATGCAATTGTGAATACCTGATTTTGGATCCCAGCATTCATTAGGAAGCCAGGTATCCCATGAATACCTGTAACCTCAGCTCTGAGGCAAACAAAGACAAAAGGATTACTGAGGCTTGCTGGCTTCCAACCCAGTCAAGAAAATGCAAGCCCCCAACTCAAGGAGAGATCCTGCCTCAAAAGGAATGGTGGAGAGTGATAAAGGAGGACACCCAGTGCCCTCTTCTGGCCTCCTTGCATATCTCACACATGTACAGAATGTTCACACAGACATAACACATACATAAACCACACACACAAGGTCTTTAAAAATAACTGGAGTGGCATAATGAGGTTGGAGAGACAGTTCAGCAATTAAGAACACCTGATGCTCTTCCAGAGGACTGGAGTTTGGTTCCCAGTACTAATGTTGTGGAGCAGCTCACAACCACCTGTAATCCAGGGGATCTGACACCCTCTTCTGGCCTCTAGAGACACCCAGACACACATGACATACACATACACAGACTCACATGCATACACATAAATAAAAAATAAATCTTGCTGGGCGGTGGTGCTGTACGCCTTTAATCCCAGCACTCAGGAGGCAGAGGCAGGTGGATCTCTGTAAGTTTCAGGCCAGCTTGGTCTACAAAGTGAGTCCAGGACAGCCAGGGTTACACAGAGAGACCCTGTCTCAAATAATAAAAGTAATAATGAATACATCTTTTTTAAGAATAGTGATGATATTGCCAGAAAGTAGCCTCAGCTCTTTGGCTGTGTCATCCTTAGAAGTAAGCAGTAATGGAGACCTGATCTAGTCTCCAAATTCTCTGCTGTCTCCCTCACTCCTTAGCACCACTGATCTGCCCAGCACATCCTCCTCTTCTTTCATTGTTATCTAAAAATTTCATCTTTCCCGACAGGTGAAAATAAACTGACTATCTCTGAATCCAGTATTAGTGACCGACTGGTCACATTGGAGTTGTGGGCCGATGACCGTGATTATCTGAAACGTCAAGTTGGCTTCTGTGCCCAGTGGAGCTTAGACAATCTCTGTAAGTAGGGGGCTGTCCTTTATTAAAATGGCTTCTACTTATATTTTATCTTCTTTATATTGAGTTGAGGGGTGGGTGTGCATGTGTGTAAAGGTTAGAGGACAAATTTCAGGAGGTGTTTATCCTTTTCCACCATGTGGGTTCCAGGTCATCAGACAAGTGTCCTTACCCAATGAGCCATCTCACCAGCCAAAATTTGTTTACATTTCTAAATCACTATCTTCAGTAGGATAAATAGCCTTCCTTTGGCAGTAATGAGTGGAAGTTCTTCTTAATAAGCTTCTCTGTAATCTAAAAGTATCCTAGGCACCCTCCAGATGAGAGTTAACTGGAATGCTTCCAATTCCAGTTCACAGACCTTTATTGACACCTGCTGAGTCAAACTCCTTAACTATATAGCTCTAAGAACTTCCCAGCACACACTTTCCTTACTATCTTCCAACTAGGTCCTGCTAGCTCTACCTCTGGCCCTGTTCATACTTGTACGTTCTTCTTTGTCTCTTTATTATTATTATTATTTTAAATATTTTATTTATTTATCATGTATACAGTGTTCTGTCTGCATGTATGGCTGCAGGCCAGAAGAAGGAACCAGATTCCATTATAGATGGTTGTGAGCCACCATGTGGTTGCTGGGAATTGAACTCAGGACCTCTGGAAGAGCAGCCAGTGCTCTTAACCTCTGAGCCATCTCTCCAGCCCCCTGTCTCTTCTTTTTATGTGTACATGTGTGGTGTTTTATTTTCATGTGACACAATATCTGGCAAACATAACCAACCTAATGGAGGTGTCACTTTGCTGTGGCAAGAAGGTGGGTAGAATAGCCCAATAAGGGAGGCCAGTGATCAGAGAAAGGCAAAGCACCTTTTAAATTAATTAAGTTCCAGGGTGGATCCTAGAACCTTGATCATGCTAGGGAAGCTTTCTACCACTGAGCTATATCCCCAACCCTTTACCTCCTTTGAACTCTTCTCACCTCAGATGGTCTCTTCAGACCCTAAGTAATTCTTACTTAGACCATGGCAGTTATTTGTAACTTTTTTATCTTCCAAAGGCTCTTAGAATACAAGCCAAGTTGCTTTATCATTTCCCGTCTCTATTGCTAGCACTGTGCTAATGCGCAGGTGAACACACAATGTCCAGTTCTTTCTTACTCTACCATGGAATACAGCCATATAGTGCTAGCTAAAGAGTAATTACGACTAAATGCAATCTGAAAGCTTGGCATGATGGCACACAGCTAGCTATAACTGTAACATCTGAGAGGCAGAGGCAAGGGAAGCAGGCACTCAGGGCCATCCTCACTGCATAGTTTAAACCTGATGTACGGCAGACCCTGCCTCAAAGCAGAAGCAGCTAATCTGGGTTTGATAGGGTACACTTTTAATCCTGCACTCAGGAGAACAGGAACAGGTAGACCTTGGTCAGTTCGAAAATGGCCTGATCTGCATGGCAAGTTCTAGGCCAGTCATGGCTACATAGTGAGACCTACAATTTGGATTTTGCTTCATGCAAAATGCTAGATACATACTAGATACAGAGACTGGAAACACTACTCTCACAGGGCTGCCCTTTTTGGCATTTGCTTAGTCCATGGAACAACAAAGCTAAGATACTAGGCCCTACGAGTTTTTCATTCCTTGACAAGTATGGCAGCTAGATGACAGTAGTTTTCCCTTTTTTCCAAACCATTACAGCCTGTCCTAGGAAACATGACTACTTTTTCTTTTGCAGTTTTAAAAGAAGGTAGACAGCTCACCTATGAGAAAGTGGACTTAAATAACGTTAGGGCCATGCTAAACAGCAATGATGTCAGCGAGTACTTGAAGATCTCACCTCGAGGCTTGGAGGTAAGGCTTTCACAGACCTTTGGAGGCTAAAATTACTTTGTTTCCATTTTTCATGCCCTGCTTAAGAACAAGAGTATGCCTGACAGAATCGGTAGAAGCTTTTCCTGAACCTGAAGAGTGAATAGACATAAACGTGGTGGGGTAGAGATTGCTTCTAGATGTTGCCCACTGTTAGGCCTCACGCGTGCTCTTCTGCTGTAGCAGTGCACTGCTTATTGACTGTTTTAAATATGTCTAGATGAACACGCTAAATGAGTGGTCTGTTGAGTTGGAGCCCTTGGTAAATATATCTGTTTTTAAACCTTTTAAAAAATCTTTATCTTCCCAGATGCGGGATGCACGCCTCTGATCCCAGCACTTGGGAGGCAGAGGCAGGCGGATCCCTATGAATTCAAGGCTAGCCTGGTTTACACAGTGAGGTCAGGACAACTAAGGCTACACAGAGAAATCCTGTCTTGAAAAACAAACAAAAAATCTTTGTTATGTATACGAATGCTTTGCCTGCACGTGTGTCTGTGTACCATTTGCTTGCCTGGTGCCCATGGAGGCCAGGAGAAGACATCGGATCACCTGGATCTGGAGTTACAGAAGTTTGTGAGCCATCATGTAGGTGCTGGGAATCAAATCCACATTCTTTGGAAGAGTAGCCAGTGCTCTCAACTGCTGAGCCATCTCTCTGGCTCTATATCTGTTTTTAATTTTTTGCTCTTTTATTTAAGTAAAAGTATGAAGACAAGTGCTTCCCAAAGAAGCTGCTCCTTTTGTAAATGCTCACATAGCCAATTGTACTAGACTTGGTGCTTTCCTTTCTCGTGTTGAATATTGCCAACTTTATAATGCAGGTTGGTGTAAGAGCTGCTTATATATAGGAAAGTACCACAGGACTTAGCATTTCTGGACTGCAGTACAGTTTGAACTATAGTTGCCAAATCCCTTCTGTCATTTTTTTTGCTTTGGATTATATGTAGGTACCCTATCTTTACCTTCCCCATCTTTATCTGATGAGGGCAATGTTTGTGCATTTGTAAAGACTTTGATCTCAAAGCATGCTCTCTAAGTACTACAAAACAAAGCCAGTAGCTTTGACTGCTTGTGGTTGCAGGCATCTTTGAAATCCTAGAAGTCAAACTGAAATAATAATAGGGTTGCTTCACTCAGTTTTATGCTTTTATAAATCACTGAAGATGGACAGTGGTATCCCACCAGGAGCTTTAATTAGGAAAACTCCATCCAGCCTTCCCTATTCCCGCTACTTGATCTTCAGGCACTGATGGATTGATTTGTGCTCTTGGTTCTGCCAGGCTCGCTGTGACGCCTCCTCCTTTGAGAGTGTCCGCTGCACTTTCTGTGTGGACACTGGGGTGTGGTACTACGAGGTGACAGTGGTCACTTCCGGTGTCATGCAGATTGGCTGGGCTACTCGAGACAGCAAGTTTCTCAACCATGTAAGTACTGAGTATCTGGGGTCATGCAAAGGAAGTAGCAGAAGCTTGCTTCTGGTGGATAGGTGGAGACATTCATGCTTAATTTTCAAGTAGGTTTGCTCAGTAACATGGTGGTACAGGATTCCTGACAGTGGCATGCCAAACAGTTTAGAAATGGGAAACAGAGCCGGGCGGTGGTGGCGCACGCCTTTAATCCCAGCACTTGGGAGGCAGAGGCAGGCGGATCTTTGTGAGTTCGAGGCCAGCCTGGTCTACAAAGTGAGTCCAGGATAGCCAGAGATATTCAGAGAAACCCTGTCTCAAAAAACCAAAAAAAAAAAAAAAAGAAAGAAATGGGAAACAGGTGGAAACACCCTTCAGCCTCTGAGTTTTCACTTGACGTTTAGGTTCACCTTGATTTCCTACCTAGAGTTTGTCTTTATGGCTCTCCTGTAGTCCCAGCCATATATATCTGAGACCTGTTATCATACTGTGACAAGGGATGATTTTTTTTGTTTGGTTGTTTC
>CAJQZJ010032284.1:6253232-6299602 GCA_907164525.1 Lophiomys imhausi
CTTCTGGGGACTGGAGAGGTAAGCAGTTAAGAGTGCTTCCTGCTCATCCCAGAAAACCTGAGTTTGGTCCCTAGTTACCCATATAAAGCTGATAACAACCACTTGTAACTTCAGTTCCAGGAGGTCCAAAAACCCTTTCTGACCTCTGTGGGCACCCACACACATGTGGCACACACACCAGCATACACATAAAATTAAAATGCATCTTTATTAAAAGGAACTTTTAAAAGTTCTCTTTCCATAACATTGAATATTGGCTGACTTTTTCTCATCTGGCTTTTACCTTATAACTAATAGGCACATTGATTCTATAACAAAAGGCTATAGCATAAGTGTCTACAGAGCGAGTCCAGGTCAGCCAGGGCTACACACCGAGAGACCCTGTCTTGAAAAACAAACAAACAAACAAAAAAAGTGCTGAAGTAAGGGAAGTTTAAATCTGCTATAGTAAGCAGACCAGGGAGACCACTGAATGTGGGAGTGTCACAGGTCCTTCCCTCAGATGGACACTCTTCCTTTTTGGAGATAAGTCTTGCTAACTGCCAAGTGTGGTGGTGCAAGTGTTTAATCCCAGCACTCAGGAGGCAGAGGTAGTCAGATCTATGGGAGTTCAAAGCCAGCCTGGTTTACAAGGTGAGTGCAGGACAGTCAGAGATACACAGAAACCCTGTCTTGAAAAACCAAAAAAAAAAAAAAAAAGTCTTGCTAGCTTATATAACCCAACCTAAAACTCATGGTGCTCTTCCTGCTCAGCTTCCCAAGTGCCTGTCCCACCCCGCCTGTCCAGATACACCCTTTCAACACCTGACCCCATTGGTTTTCTTCTGTTGGTCAAATAGTAAGATGTTTGAGCTTCTTTGAGAACACATCAAATGGCAGTGACGTTGGTGCAGCAGAAAGGGCCCTCAGTCCTTGGGAGTCCTAGCCAGCTTCCTCAGAGGATTCAGCAACTAAGGCTGAGTGAGCTGTGGTTGAGGCCACAGGGCTTATGGAAGTAAAGTCAAAGACAAAGAATGAATCATCATCAGGGGCTGCCTGGCCAAGAAGGTTTAGTCCCTAGAAGACATGTATCTATTCTGCCTGCCCATTAAGTAATCTGAGATTATTGACTTTTTCTGGGTGCATTCCTAAAGGATGAGTTTCTAAAGATCCTACCAGTGCAGAAGCAGATGCTGCTGGCCAGTGCACCAAGACTTTTGTAACTGTTGGGGACTACAATGGTCATTTGACACTTGGTGTTAAGTGCTCCAAGTAGGTAGCCACTGCCATCGAGACAGTGCTTTCCACTGTCCCTGTGGAGAGAGGCTACTGGAGGAACAGGATGGGCAAGCCCCACATCATCCCATGTGAGATGACAGGACACTGTGGCTCTGTAATGATATGTCTTATCCAGGGCAGAGGACTGGCCTCATTTCTGCTCCTGTGCCCAAGAAGCTGCTACTGGTGGCTAGAATTGATAATAGTCACATATCAGCCAAGAGCTGCACTGCCACGGCCACCTTTGATGCCATCTCCAAGACTACAGCTACCTGACCCCTGACCTCTGGAGAGAGGCTGTGCTCACCAAGTCTCCTTATCAGGAATTCACTGACCATCTTGTGAAACTGCAGACACACCAGAGTCTCCAATCAGAGGCTTCAGCTATGGTTACCACATAGGGTTTTTATACCAGAAAAATAAAGTGAATTGAGTCTGGGAGAAAAAATAAGCTATTTGAAATCAATTCAACTTTGCCCAAGAATATTTTGTAAAACTCCTAGACTAGAGAAAGAATAGTTCTAAAAAGAGGGCTAATGGGCAAGGTGAGGCAGTGGATTGCTCAGTTTGTGGACTCCGGTCTGCTGTTGTTTTTGTCTGGGAACTGTACTGTTTGGAAGCCTGGGATTATTTTTGAGCTACTGTGTGATCAGAAGTTACTGGGCCTGAAGAACAATTCCATTGTCTAGTTTCTAACACTGATTTATCAGTTATATGGATATGGCTGCCTGTTCCAAATAGAATCTTAAAGGTTTTTTTCTTTTTTAACATTAAAAAATTATCGAGCCAGATGTGGTGGTGCACACCTTTAATCCCAGCACTGGAAGAAGCAGGAGGATCTCTGAGTATATAGAATGAGTTCCAGGAGAGCCAAGATTATACAGAGAAACCCTGTTTTGAAAAAAATAGTAATAGCAATAATAATCTTGAGCCTGGGCGTCATGATACATGTCTCCCAGCCTAAGCTACATTATAAGACCCTGTCTCAAAAGAACAACAAACAAATAAACCTACCTTCTTTCAAGTCTGTCATCTTATATCTACAACCCCTTTTTTTTTCACAATTTATATTTCAAAGATGAGAAAAATTGGGACTGAGCAAAGGAAATAAAGAATGGGACTGAATTCAGGCCCATTCCTATTCTACAACAGATTTTTACTTTCTTCCTAAAAATGAGAATCTGAAAGGATTATCTAGTCTCTTCATTTGAAAATGATAAAGTAGTCCAGAATTAAAGAAAATGTGGACTGTAACATGGAACTCCTCTATATATTTTTATTGTAATTTTCTAGCAGTCACACTAATAAGAATGGTTTCAGGGGCTGGAGAAATGGCTCAGTGGTTAAGGACACTGCCTGCTCTTCCAAAGGACCCGAGTTCAAATCCCAGCACCCACATGGCAGTTCACAGCTGTCTGTAATTGCTGGGTGTGGTGACACCTGCCTTTAATCCCAGCAGTTGGGAGGCAGAGGCAGGTGTATCTCTTGAGTTCAAGGCCAACCTGGTCTACAGAGTGAATCTAGGACAGCCAGAACTGTTATACAGAGAAACCCTGTCTCGAAACACAAAAAAAAAAAATGTGTATATATATATATATATATATATATATATATATATACACATTTTTTTTTAATGGTCACTGAAGCTTGTGGCTAAAACTATTCCTACCATGGAGTTGTAGATATTTGGCACCTCAAATTGAGGCTAAAAATATGTTTCTTGCCCTCTAAATTGTGATATATTTTTAACTTTTTAGATTTTCTCTCTCTTTCTGTGTATGTGTGTGTGTTAGTTTGTGCACAATTATGATGGTCATTTGGAGGCCAGAGAAAGACTTCAGATCTGCATCTGGTTTAGTTAAAGTCACTTAGGAGTCCCCCAGCATGGTTGCTGAAAACCAAACTCAGGTCCTCTGCAAGAGAAAGAAGCACTCTTAACTTCTGAGCCACCTCTCTAGCCCCAATTTTGACTTTTTGTTTTTGTTTTGTCAAGACAGTGTTTCTCTGTGTGGCCTTGGTTGTCCTGGACTCAATTTTTAGACCAGGATGGTCTCAAACTCACAGAGATCCACCTGCCTCTGCCGACTTTTTTTTTTAAGAGACAATTATTTTCCCTAATTCAAGAACTGTTAGAGTTTCTGTTAGAAAGCTGTTGAAATTGGATAAGATGTCTTGTTTCAAATGTAAGCTTTTTGTTTTCATGATATTATTCTGATAATTATTAATCTTTCTTTTGTATAGACAGCCTGCAGTTTTATGGCATAAGTCATTCTGTGGATACAGCTGTTAAAAATTTTTGAATTCTCTTTATACTACCTTTATTTTAACTCTTACTGCATGAGTTTTGGTCTCAAGGAGATAAAGTGTTGGACTCAGATATGGAGTATTAAAATGAGAAGCTTCAGGATAGTTCTTACTTGGGTCACCTCCAGGATAGTTTTCTCTTGTTTTGTGGTATTTTTCATGAAGCATTTTGAGCATTAAGTGTATAGTTTGACTGATCTAAAATATCTTTTGCCTTCTCATGAGCATCCAGCATGATAGGTCTTTCACATTCTCTTCCATTTAAAAAATGAGAACAGGTGTGTGATGGTGCACACCTTTAATCCCAGCACTCGGAAGGCAAGAGGCAGGCAGATCACTGTGAGTTCGAGGCCAGCCTAGTCTATAAAGTGAGTCCAGGACAGCCAGGACTACACAGAGAAAAAAAAAGTATAAAAAAAAAATGAGGAGAAAGCTGTGTGTAGTGGTGCACGCCATTAATCTCAGCACTTGGAAGGCAGAGGTGGGTGGATCTCTGAGTTCAAGGCCAGCCTGGTCTACAGAGTGAGTTTCAGGATAGCCAGGGTTACACAGAGAAATCCTGTCTCAAAAAACCAAAAAGAGAGAGAGAGAAAAGCCGGGCGTAGTGGCACATGCCTTTAATCCCAGCACTCAGGAGGCAGAGGCAGGTGGATCTCTGTTGAGTTCAAGGCTAGCCTAGTCAAAGCTACACAGAGAAACCCTGTCTCAAAAAAAAAAGCAAAACAAAACAAAACAAAGAGAGAGAGAAAAGAAAGCGTGGTGGTGCACACCTTTAATCCCAGCACTGGAGAGGTGGAAGCATGCAGTTTTCTGTGAGTTCAAGGGCCAGCCTGGTCTAGATACTGAGTTCCAGACCAGTCAGGAATACATAGTAAGAGAGAGAGAGAGAGAGAGAGAGAGAGAGAGAGAGAGAGAGGAGAGAGAGAGGAGAGAGAGAGAACATCAGACAGAGAAATACATGTCTGTAATCTCAGAACCTGGGAGGTGGAAAAAGGAGAATCAGAAATTCAAGGTCAGCCTTGCTACATGGCGAGTTCAAGGCCAACCTATGGTACACGAGACTCTAAAGAAGAAGAGCTGAACATGATGGTACATGCCTTTAATCCCAGCACTCAGGAGACAGAAGCAGGTGGATCTCTGTAAATTCCAGGCCAGCCTGGTCTACATAGATATTTCTAGAACAGCCAGAGCTACATAATAGAGAGACCCTGTCTCAAATAAAAACCAAAATAGGAGGAAGAAGAAGAACATTTTAAATCTTGGAAGTAAAGACAATTTTATGTGGGCATTTTTTCAACATAAAGGAAAAAATGAGGGGTGGAGAGATGGCTCAGCAGTTAAGAGCACTGACTGCTCTTCCAAAGGACTGGGGTTCAAATCCCAGCACCCATATGGCAGTTCACAACTGTCTGTAATTGCTGGGCATGGTGGTGCATGTCTCTAATACCAGTACTCGGGAGGCAGATGTGAGCAAATCTCTGTGAGTTCTACAGAGTTCCAGGATAGCCAGGAGAGAGAAACAGAGAAACCCTGTCTCAAGAAACAAACAAACAAACAAACAAAAGAATTACTTTGGGAATGGAGAGATGACTCAGTGGTTAAGTGTACTGACTGCCCTTTCAGAGGTCCTGAATTCAATTCCCAGCTCCTACATGGTGGTTCACAACCACCTGTACTGGAATCTGATTCCCTCTTTGTGTGTGAAGACAGATCACTCATATACATAAGAATAAATAATAAATAAATTTAAAAAAAAAGAAATGAGTTCTAGAGAGATGGCTCAGTGGTTGAGCACTCTTGCTGCTCTTTCAAAGGACATAAACTCAGTTCCCAACTAAGGTAGCTCACAACTACCTGTAACTCCATTCCAGGGAATCTGATGCCCTCTTCTGGCTCTGTAGGTAGTTCACACACATGAACATACATACATACATATGTACGTACGTACATACATACTCACATCCATATACATAAATATTTAATATCTCAGAAAGTTGGAGAGGGACTGGAAAGATGACTAAATTGTTAGGAACACTTGCTGCTCTTCCAGAGGACCCAGGTTTGATTTCCAGCACCTACATGGTATCCCACAACCATTTATAACTCCAGTTTCCAGGGATCCTGTGCCCTCTTCTGGCCTCCAAGGGCATCAGGCATGCATATTATCACATATAGAACTTATACTTATAATCCCAGCACTTGGGAGGTAGAGGTAGGAGGATTATCATCAGACCAAAATAAAATTGGTCTAGATAGTGAATTCTAGGCAAGCCAGGGCTGGGTAACAAGACAGTTTCAAAAAATAAATTACAAATGTTTAAGGATATGTTTAACCTGAATTAAGTACCATACAGTATATACATATATACTATTTCAATAATATAAATGTTCTTAGGTAGGCATTAAGGAAAAATGCATGAGGCCAGGTGTATTCCTGGCATTTCAAAGGCTGAGGCAGAGTGATTGTTTTAAGTTCACAGCCAGCCTGGACTACAGAGTTTGAGAGATACTGACTCAACATGAAAAAGAGAAGGAAATTAAGAAGTTTACCTAAAGACACCTAATGGATAGCCCATATTCCTTACATTGTCAGAGCATCCTTCCTTGATGAGTATGTTAGTCACAAAAAGAAAAGGAATGACTTGGAAGCCTGTGGGAGCTTCCAGACTCTAAAATAGTAGGAAATAGACTGAGACAATGCTAGAATCTAGAAACAGGAAGTAAAATAGTGTTTGAGGAGGCTGCTCTGTCTAGAATACAGCCAACACCCTTGCCCCAAATAAGCCCTGTCTTATAACATGGCTCTGCTGTAGTGGGAGGAGTCTGATAGGAGGGCCTGTCTGATTCTCAGTCCCTTCTGGAGCAGGAATCAGAACACTATCTTCCCAACATGCTGAATAATAACTTTGGGAATGTCGCACATCAGGATGAAAAGGACTTACTGTTGCATGAAGAAAGGATTCAGACTATTCCATAAGTGACAAACTATAATAAATTTTTTGAAAAATTGCTTCTAGCCAGGGGTGGTGATGAATGCCTTTAATCCCAGCACTCAGGAGGCAGAGGCAGGTGGATCTCCATGAGTTTCAGGCCAGCCTGGTCTACAGAGTGAGTTTCAAGACAGCCAGAGCTGTTACACAGAGAAACACTGTCTTGAAAAAATCAAACCAAAACTATTTTCATGTGCGCTAAAGAGATGGGCCATTTCTTTTTTTTTTTTTTTTGGTTTTTCGAGACAAGGTTTCTCTGTGTAGCCCTGGCTGTCCTGGACTCACTTTGTAGACCAGGCTGGCCTTGAACTCGCAAAGATCCACCTGCCTCTGCCTCCCAAGTGCTGGGATTAAAGGCGTGCGCCACCACCGCCTGGCTTGAGATGGGCCATTTCTTAAGAGCAGTTGCTGCTCTTCCAGAGGACCAGAGTTGGTTCCTACCACCCATTTTGGATGGCCTATACCCAACTGTAGCTCCAAATGCAAGGGAGCTAAGGCCCCCTTCTGGCTTTTACAGGTACCCACACATACATACACAAAAATACGTATTTTAAAAATACATATTTTTGTTCTAATTTATTTATTTTGCTGGACAGGAGCAGTATGCATGCCCCCAAGACACCCATATATGAAGGTTGGAGGACAAGTTGTAGGAATCGGTTTTTCCTCCCACCATTTGACAACTTGACAAACTCAAGTTGTCAGGCTTGGCAACCAGTGGCAACCAGTGCCTTTATTCACTGAGCCATCTCCAAGTCCCTATTTGTTTGTTTGTGGACAAACACTGAAAATAAGATCTCGCTCACCCTTTTCATATGTTGGGACAAGGTCTTATGTAGCCCTGCAGCCCCCCTCCTCCCTGAGTGCTGGGTTTACAGTTGCAACTGCCTCCCTGTCACCCTTGTATGTTAATAATTCTGGGCAATAATTGAAAGGTAGCAAGTAATAAAAGAAGTTGTTGAGAACTTGTACAGTGTTCAGATTGGACTGTTCTTAGAATAGTTTTGAGCTGAGTGTCCATTCATAATTATCTGAGGATGTGGGTGACTCTTCCACATTCAGGGAAGACATTGCCTGGCTGCAGGGAAATGGAGAGGCTAAAGATGTTGGAAGTTTAAGTCCAAACTGAAATCTGCTTTTCTTAGAACTAGGCCACAAGGAAGCTGACTGACCTTCAAGAGTTTGTTTCCTTTTCCAGGAATGACACCAGCATCATGTGCTAGTAAGAACCTAATGAACTTTGACAAGTGTGAAAGTGCCTGCAGCAAAGGAAGCATTTGGCAAATGTTTATTGGCAAAACTAATAGCTGTTTACTTGAAACTAGGCTTCTGGGCCAAATTGTTGATACTGTCTTCCAAGTACCATCCAAAGAAAGCTTACAATGCCACTTCTAGGTCTCCATGGGTTAGAATAGGTAGAATCTTGTTAATCTTCGGGCCTTATCTCTCTCCAGGAAGGATACGGCATTGGGGACGATGAGTACTCCTGTGCCTATGATGGCTGCCGGCAGCTGATTTGGTACAATGCCAGAAGTAAGCCTCACATCCACCCATGCTGGAAGGAAGGTACTCATTCTTCTCCACCTTGAAGTGTCACCTGACTTAGAACAGCTAGTTATCAACAGGCATTTACTATGGTAGGCTCAAAATACCTCAGTAGGAGACTTAGTATCACTGCCATGATTGTGAATGTGGTTCCCTGATACTTACCCATTGTGGCAACCCTTCTGAAGCAAAGCAATTCAGAATATCAAACCCTTAGGGGCTGGAGAGATTTCTCAGTGGTCAGGGACATGTGCTGCTTTTCCAGAGGACCTGTGGTCAGTTTCCAACACCCATGTTGGGTGGCTCACAACTGCCTGTAACTCGAGCTCCAAGAAAATCCAATACCATTTAGCATCCATGGGCACCTGTACTCAAGTGCATATAAAACACATAAATTTCTGTCTCAGTAAGTATTCTGTTTACCGAGAAGAGACACCATGACCTTAGCAACTCTTATAAAGGAAAACATTTAACTGGGACTGGCTCACAGTTTCAGAGGTTTAGTCCATTATCGTCATGGTGGGAGGCATAACAGCACACAGGCAGACATGGTGCTGGAGAAGGAGCTGAGAATTGTTGTCAGCAGGAAGAGAGAGTGACATTAGACCTGGCTGGAGCTTCTGAAACCTCAAAGTCCACTCCAGTGACATACTTCTTCCAACAAGGCCACACCCACCATAAGGCTACTCCCTATGAGTCTATGGAGGCCATCCAAACCACCACATCATAGTTTAAAACAGTAAAACTAAATTAAAAACAAAAAGCTGATGTGGTGGCACATGCATTTAATCTCAGCACTTAGAAAGCAGAGGCAAGTGGGTCACTTTGAGTTCAAGGCCAGCCTTGTCTATTTAGCTGGTTCCAGGCCATCCAGAGTACAAGTGAGGTGCTATCTCAGTTAATGAATTGTGGTTCAGTTCCTACCACCCACATCAGGAGACTTACTACTCCCAGTAACTCCAACTTGGAGGGATCTGACTCCTTCTTCTGGCTTCTATTGGTACCTTTACTCATGTGGCATACATTTACACAAATGCATACACATACATATAAAATATATTAAAAAATCTTAGATGTGGTAGTGCACGCCTTTAGTCTCAGCACTTGGGAGGCAGAGGTAGGCGGATCTCTGAGTTTGAGGCCAGCCTGATCTACACAGCAAGTTCCAACTAGGCTACCTCTACAATAAGTATGCCAGGACAGCCAGTACTGATACACAGAGAAACTCTGTCTGGAAAAAAAGCAAAACAAAACAAAGTCTTAAAAAAAATACAAGTTAGGAAAAATATGTAATTCTTACTACAAAAACAAAACAAAAAACCAACAACAACAGGCCAGGCATGGTGACACATGCCTTTAATCCCAGGTGGATCTCTGTGAGTTTGAGGCCAGCCAGGTCTACAAAGTGAGTTCCATGACAGCCCATACTACTACACAGAAAACACTTTTGTCATGCAAGCAATCCTGGAAGTCACTCTGTACCATGGTCTGGTCTCAGCCTCCCAAGTGCTTGATTGCAGGTGTGAATCACTGTTCCCACCTCTCTTACAGTTAAGATAGGGCTGTCTGTAACTCAGTGTAGATAGAGCAATTGCCTACTAATCATGAGGTGCTGTGTTTGATGCCCAGTAAAACGCGCACGTGCGCGCGCGCGCACACACACATACGCACACATGTTACTATGAAGTCTAGTTTCCTCTTTGTGTTTTGAATTAAAGAGACCATGGGTGTGTTAAGGACACTGGCGCTGATGTGACACTAAAATGATATTTTCAGAGATAAAATGGCTGTAGAATATAGGTACTTGGTAGTCTGAGGCCTTGCTGTAAGTGGGGTCATATGGAATGGAAGTAGGTAAGGAATGGAACCTCTTTATTCTCAGAATTGGAGCTAGATAAGGAAAGAGCCCAGCTCTTTGTCCATGCCTCCTTCTCTCATTTCCTGCACTAATCAACATTATAAACTAAAGTGTCAGATATGCCAAGAAAACGGGTTTAATCACTCACAGAGGACTAAATTGATAGTGTGGAAAAGAGAATGAGCCTGAGAAACTAGCAGGGCACCCAGGTTTTTTGTTTTTTTGGGGGGGTGGGGGGTGGACAGATACATATTCCTGGCTGTCTTGAACTCACTCTGTAGACCAGGATGGCCTCTGACTCACAGAGATCCATCCGCTTCTGCCTAGTGGGTGCAATAGTTAAAGGCATATGCCACCACACCCAGCCTGGCCACCAAGAATTTTGAAGAAATGTATAGCTTATGCATTTAATAGAGGCACTGTCTTAAAAAAATTTTTTTTTAAGATAAAGTGTTACTATTTAGTCCTGCCTGGCCTAACACTCGTTGCACAGACCAGGCTAGCCTTGAACCTGGAGCAGTCCTCCTGCTTCTGCTTCCTAAATGTCAGGTTAAAGGTGTGCACCACCGGGGCTAGAGAGGTGGCTCAGCGGTTAAGAGCCCTGACTGTTCTTCCAAAGGACCCTGGTTCAAATCCCAGCACCCACATGGCAGCTCACAGCTGTCTGTAATTGCCAGGCATAGTGGTGCACGCCCCTTTAGTCTCAGCACTCGGGAGGCAGAGGCAGGAGGATCTTAGCAAGTTCAAGGCCAGCCTGGTCTAAAAAGTGAGTCCAGGACAGCCAGGGCTACACAGAGAAACACTGTCTCAAAAAAACAAAAACAAAAAAACGAAGGTGTGCACCACCATGCCTGGCTTCTTAGAAGCTGACTTTTCTAAGATTATGAGTGCTCTATCTGCATGTACACCGGCAGCCAAAAGAGGGGCCTCAGATCACATTGTGGATGGTCATGAGCCACCATGTCGTTGCTGGGAATTGAACTCAGGACATCTGGAAGAACAACCAGTGCTCTTAACAGCTGGGCCATCTCTCCAGACCAGAAGCTGACATTTTTTTTAAAATCAGAATTTAAGCAAATATTTCTGAATACATTTATTATTTTAAAATTTGAAAAGTAGAAAAGTGTAAAGTAATTTTAATTCCCTTCTCTCTCTCTTTCTCTCTCTGTCTGTCTCTTACACACACACACACAATTTTAGTTAGGGTTTCGATTGCTGTGATAGAACACCATGACCAAAATAAACCTGGGGAGGGAAGGGTTTATTTCATCTTCTTCCAGGTAATAGTCCATCACTGAGGAACCTGGAGGCAGAAACTAAAGCCGAAGCCATGATGGAACACTGCTTACTGGCTTCCTCAGTTTGCTTTTTTATTCACCCACAATGGGTTGGGCCCTCTCACATTTAAAAAAAAAAATGGCCTGCATACTTGCCTACAGGCCAGTCTGATGGGGGCTGTTTTCTCTATTGAGGTTCCTCTTCCCAGATAATCTCTAGTTTGTGTCTAGTTGACAAAAAATAAGCCAACTAGGACATGCAGACACAAATATGTATGTATGTAAATAAATATATATAAACATATATAAATGTGTGTGGGTGTTTTGCATGCATGTATGTTTGTGCACCACATGTATATCTGGTGCCCATAGTGGCTAGAAGGGAACTGGAGTTACAGATGGTTGTGAATCACCATGTCCTCTAGAAGAGTAACCAGTGCTCTTAACTGCTGAGCCATCTCTCCAGCCCTAGAGAATCTTTTTAAGCACATAGATTGGTATGTACATATTTCCCATTGTTAAGCTTCATCTCCTGAACAGGTTTCTAGATTACGAAAAATAACACCACTAGGACTGGAGATGTACCTCAGGTAATAGAGTGCTTATCTGCCCCGTATGAGGCCCCAGGCTCAGTCTCTAGCACTGAATAATCTGAATATAGTGATATGTCTGGTAACCCCAAGACTCATGAGGTTGAGGCAGGAAGATCAAAAGTTCAAGGTTATCCTCAACTACATAACAAGTTCAAGGTCAGTCTGAGCAAGAGACATTGTCTCAAAAAAAAAATTCTAGACCAACAAAATATGATTGGCTTGGTATGGTGGGATGCACCTTTCATCCCAACATTCAGATCATTTAAGTAGGAGGATTTCATATTTGAAACCATCTCTGGCTACATAGCCAGTTTAAAGCAAGCTAAGGCTCCATACAAAGACTGTCTCAGAAAATTCAAAAACAAGGCTGGAGAGATGGTTCAGCAGTTAAGAGCACTGGGTATTCTTCCAGAGGTCCTGAGTTCAATTCCCAACAACCATATGGTTGCTCACAACCATCTATAATGTGATCTGATGTCCTCTTCTGGCATGCAGGTGTACATACAGATAGAGCATTCATATACATAATAAATAAATCTTTTTTAAAAAAGAAAATTCAATAACAATAAGATAACTTTTCATGCTCTTCAGTATTTCATTAGAAACTAGAACAAAGATAAAATCTTAATTAAAAAAAAATCAGTGAGAGGGCTGGAGAGATTGCTCAGAGGTTAAGAGCACTGACTGCTCTTCCAAAGGACCTGAGTTCAAATCCTAACACCCACATGGCAGTTCACAGCTGTCTGTAGTTGCCAGATGTGATGGTGTACTCCTTTAATCCCAGCACTCGGGAGGCAGAGGCAGGCGGATCTCTGTGAGTTCAAGACCAGCCTGGTCTACAAAGTGAGTCCAGGATAGCCAGAGATACACAGAGAAACCCTATCTCAAAAAGACAATCAAAGCAAAACAAAAATCAGTGAGAATGTGTGCTTTAAAACAGAAACATTTGGGTAGTTACTTAGGTAGGTTTTTTTTGTTGTTGTTGTTTATTTGGTTTTTGGGGGGTTGATTTTTCGAGACAGGGTTTCTCTGTTTAACAGCCCTGGCTGTCCTGGACTCGCTTTGTAGACCAGGCTGGCCTCGAACTCACAGAGATCCGCCTGCCTCTGCCTCCCCGAGTGCTGGGATTAAAGGCGTGCGCCACCACCGCCCGGCTACTTAGGTAGTTTAAATCTTGCAAAGAAACAAACCAGCACATAATTTTACCTTACCCAGCATGTACTTTTTTTTTTCACATTTTAGCCTCTTGAAATTGGGGTATATCTTATACAACTGATGTCTTGTCATGGCTTAAATGGAAGCTTTTTTCCCTTTAATAATACATGAAAATACTGCTATGGAAATGTCAGATAAGCTGCACAGAAACAGGGTTACGCATGTTAAGCACGTGGTTCAAGGTGCCAGCTTAGCAGGGGCACTGAGGCCTCCAGGGTCTGGAGCCCAAGCCTAACAGTGTTTGGTTTATCTTCCAGGAGACACAGTAGGGTTTCTGTTAGACTTGAATGAAAAGCAAATGATCTTCTTTCTAAATGGCAACCAGCTGCCTCCTGAGAAGCAAGTCTTTTCATCCACCGTGTAAGTAGCTCCTCTCAGTCCAAGATTGAGTAGATTCATGGAACGTACTTTTCTCAGGGATTAAAAAAAACCAAAAGCCTTTGTTTATCTAAGCTACTATGAGAAATTGGCTTATTTCAATTAACTAGTACTCCATTTGATCTGACCTTAATGTCCAAGCGTTTGATACAGAAAGATAAAGGTGTGGTCTTCTCTGGTTCACAGACCTGTGTAGGTTAAAGAGACTGGCTCACTTTGACTTTCTCAAAATGGCTGTGTATGTGAACTTGGTTTTTATAAATTCTGTTGATCTCTGTGTTCATTTTTATTTGTAGATCTGGATTTTTTGCTGCAGCTAGTTTCATGTCATATCAACAATGTGAGTTCAATTTTGGAGCAAAACCATTCAAATACCCACCATCTATGAAATTTAGCACTTTTAATGATTATGCCTTCCTAACAGCTGAAGAAAAGATCATCTTGCCAAGGTAAGAGTCTACCCAGGCTCTTTCCAGACTGCCATGTGCATCTATGGAAAATCACAGCAGCTTGTGGGAGATTTTATTTTCAGCATGAACAAGTAATTTCACTGAAAAGGTTGACTTCTGGGTGTGGTGGGTATGCCTGGGCCAGTGTGAGGCAGAGGATTTGTATTACTAGTGTTACACTAATAAGATAGTCCCCCAGCAGTTAAGGAGATCATACTGGCCAGGACATAGCTTGTGTTGAGCCATGTGTCATACCCAAAAATGTAACTATAGTACAGTGAAATCCTGGCTTCTGTTTTGAAGCAAAACCTAGGTCTGTAAACAGCACTCTTACTCTGTGTACCTTACACCCTGTCTCAGTGAGTCGGCAGTTTCAGATGAACTAGAACATAGTACAGTGAGAGCAGCCGAGGTTTGGCAATATTCTAAGAATATAAAGGCCATTTACATTGTGTTCAGGCATCTGGGTTTGTTCCTCAGAGCTTCTGTGCAGTTTGTCTTGGTGCTTGACAGAGATTGTGAACTTTCAGTTGCTCTTGGTGAAAGTCTGAGATGAGAGCTCCCTTTCATCTGTCACCCCTCAGTTCTTTAGTTTATCCAGCCTGCTTTTCCTGGGATGAGTCTCAAATTACCTAAGGGCACAACTGATCCATCTCTGAGTTCATGCTTCTTCAGAGTTAAGCTTCCCAGAATTGGGGCTAGGAAGTCATCTTTTGTGGCCTGCTTATGCATATCAATGTGATGACTGAATATTCACTTAGCACTCAAGTGTGTCCTGTCTTGAATAAGAACAACAGATGGATTTCATCCTGCATCTAGACCTTATTGTCTCTGACAGATACACAAAGAAAGCTTTTGGCACAGGCTTTTTGGTGCAGGCCTATAGTCTGAGCTACTACAGAAGTAGAAGCAGGAGGCTGCAACTACCACCTGGAATTTTGTTGTTTATATTACATTCATTCTCTAGTTATTCTCTTCACTGTTTTGTCTTAACCTCTTTATTCTGCTAAATTCAAATACATACAAAAATGTAGAAGAATTGTACGGTGAAACTCTACTATCCTTAGCTACAGTAGCCAGCAACTGTGGCCACTGCTTCTCCTGTGGTCTTCCCTCATCTCTCTGTTAATAGCCCATTTCCATCCCAGTTTCTCTATTGCTGCTGCCTAGAATGGTCTCTCCAGACAGCAAGGCTCACTTCTTCCATGCCTTCACATGTCTACTATAGTTTGCTTAGTAAGGCCCTCCTTGGCTGCCATCATTCTAGCCCCTACACCTCTCACATGTGAACATTCCTTATCCTCTTTAACAGTTTATTTTCCGCCATGGCATTCTTCAGCATTGAACATTAGCATTTCAGTTCTGACTCCTCCATCACACATTAGAGCACAAGCGCTATAAAAGCAATCCTTCTTTTTCCTTCTCCTTCTCCTCCTCTTCCCTCTCTTCCTCCTCCTCTTCTTTGTTTGTGTTTTGCCATTTTGTGTACTCTGTCAGCTCTGGAGCCCAGGACTCATAGAGGTCCCCCTACCCTAGCTTCCAAAATACTGATTCTTGCTGTATGCCACCTTGCCTAGCTAATTACACTTGTTTGGTCTCCTGTTCACTGCTGAATTACCAGGGCTTGGTGCAGTGCCAGGCACATTGGAAGCCCATAAATGAACTTAAGGAGAACAGTTCTGCCTGCCTGCTTTCCTGTCCATTCGGAATGGAAGGGTTCAAACCTAAGGTGTCTAAACTTGCAGGGAGTCTACATGTCATAAATCCCTTGACCTTGTGTGTGAAAATTGGGTGTTTTCCCTGAGAAAGGCTTATAGTTTTATGTGACTTAAATGATTAAAATTTGCTATTAAGGGGCTGGAGAGATGGCTCAGCGATTAAGAGCACTGACTACTCTTCAAGAAGACCCAGGTTCAATTCCCAGCACCCACATGGCAGTTTACAGCTGTCTGTAACTCCAGTTCCAGGGGAATCTGACACCCTCATACCAATGCACATGGAATAAAATAAAATAAATTATTAAAAAAAAATTCTGAGCCGGGCAGTGGTGGTGCACGCCTTTAATCCCAGCACTTGGGAGGCAAAGGCAGGTGGATCTCTGTGAGTTCGAGGCCAGCCTGGTCTACAAAGTGAGTCCAGGGCAGCCAGAGCTGTTATACAGAGAAACTCTGTCTTGAAAAACCAAAAAAAAAATTCTGGTAAAAGAACACTGGACTTAGAATTAGAACCAAAGGATTTGATTTGATTTCTTTTATTATGTTTAGTTTTATGTAAATCATCTCATTGAACTTTATTTATTTTGTTAATAAAATCACAGTCAAGCCTCCTTCACTCTGCTGAGGCTGAAATGTGTAAAAACTTTACTGAACAAAGATTGTGGAGTATATTTTCCCTGTGTAGGACTTTTTGAGAGTGTTTCATGTGTCCCACTTCTAACTGACTCCTTGTTGACAAAATGAATTTCAGGCACAGGCGCCTTGCTCTGCTGAAGCAAGTCAGTATTCGAGAGAATTGCTGTTCACTCTGTTGTGATGAGGTAGCAGACACACAGCTGAAGCCATGTGGACACAGGTGAGAGGGTCTGTTTGTTGGATTATCTTCCACACGTCACATTCAGCAACATTTCATTCTGTTCTTAAGTTACTTCTGGGATATTAACAGGTCTGTTAGCTGTTCATCAGGGTTATTAGATTATTAGGACTATAGTGGGCTAAATGAAGAATTAAGTTGCCAAGTAGTATCTACTGCCTTCTAAAAAATACCTGGGGCCGGGCATGGGCTCAAGCCTTTAATCCCAGCACTCAGAAGGCAGAGGCAGGCGGATCTCTGTGAGTTCAAGGCCAGCCTAGTCTACAAAGTGAGTCCAGGACAGTCAAGGACACACAGAGAAACCCTGACACGAAAAAACCTTAAAAAATAAAAATAAAAGGTACTTGGACTAGAACAAGCTATGGAAAGCCTAGTTTTTGAGTTTTTGCTTTTTGTTTACTCAGATAAACACATGTACACAAATAGACCCAGGGTTGGGGTTCGAGACAGAGTTTCTTTGTGTAGCCATGGTTGTCCTGGATCTTGTTCTGTAGATGAGGCTGACCTCAAACTCACAGAGATCCGCCTGCCTCTGCCTCCTGAGTGCTGGAGTTAAATCATGCTACCACACTTGGTTTATATATTTTATATAATTTTGACTTTATAAAATGTGAAAGGCAGCCAGGCAGTGGTGGCGCACGCCTTTAATCCCAGCACTTGGGAGGCAGAGGCAGGCAGATCTTTGCGAGTTCGAGGCCAGCCTGGTCTACAAAGTGAGTCCAGGACAGCCAGGGCTACACAGAGAAACCCTGTCTCGAAAAACCAAAAAAATAAAATAAAATGTGAAAGGCTTAGTGCTGTTTGTGAGCTTCTTGAGAAGGAAGTCACTTTGAGTTCCCTCCCTTGCCAGCTTCTCTCACTCCTAGCCATTGAGAACGTGTAGCTTCCACACCATCTCAGCACATCTCAGCTCTGTGAAAGGGCCATAGCAGACACCGGATCCTATGGAGCAGCATCAGAGTATCATCAGAGCCACGTGTAAGCTGCTTGTTCCTGAGAAAGGAGAGTGAGCAGTGTGACAGCCTGTGAGCAGCACTCACACTGACAGTACAAGTGGCGGGCACCCATCACAGCCCAGCACTGTGTGTTCCTGTGGTTGACAAAACTGTAGCCACCTTGTTGCCCACAGGTCTTGACTCTAGAATTATGGACCACAGTTTGCCACCAATCAAGACCCAGTGTCTTCCTAAATGGGTTGTTACCTAATAGGCTGTTAGAAGTGCATGGAGTATGTTTCCTCCCACCCTTAGCTATGACAGTTTCTCTCCTGTAGCCCAGAACTTCTCAGATTAAACACCTTTGCAAGATTTAGTTATTGGAGACTTACAGACTGATACAGAATTTAAAGGTTTCAAACCTTCATGCCATTTTCCATCTTTGTTTCCTAATAGTAGGATCTGACCTTCTTCATCTTTGAGCCCTTTGACCCCTTCCTTTGACTTTAAACACAATTAAGGACAGTTGCTGAGAGCTAGTATATAAAGACTTAGAACTAATTACTGTGACTTTGTGCTCAAAGATTCTATGACATCCAGAGCAGAGTTGGAAAGACAATCAAAAGAATTACAAGAGTATTTAGCTTAATTTAGTTAGATACTTTAAAGGCTTCACCTTTTCAATAGTTAGAGTGTAAAGAAGTTAAACTAAATATTCTTATGTCTTAGAGTTTTTAAGGGTAATGGTGAAGAAAGGAAATCAGGATAAAATGAATGATAAGACCTGACCCCTAGAAGAGATTGATATGAAATCATTCCTCTTACCATAACAAATGATATGGTTATGAAGTCTGCCTTTGCCTTCCCTCTGAAAGGCACTAAACCCCAGATAGTTTTACTGGTGAATTTTTAACATTTTCTGGGGGAAAGTAGTTCAAATCTATCTGAACTTCATTAGATCACAGGCAGAATGAACCCACAGAACTATTTTTTACAAAATCTGCATGGTAAATACACGAAAGGCTGAAAAGAAAACACCAAAATGCTAGGAAGACTACCATTTGTTTCATTTGCTGGCATGGGGGGGTCTCACTCTGTAGACCAGGCTGGTCTCAAACTCAAGAGACCTGACAGCTTCTGCCTCACAAGTCCTGGGATTAAAGATGGGAGCCACTACACTGGCTATGAGACCTCTTTTTTAAGTTTATGATGCTAAATCTAGATAAAATATTAGTAGCTAGGGGCTGGAGAGATAGCCTAGTGGTTAAGAGCACTTTCTGCTCTTGCAGAGGACTTGGGTTTGGTTCCCAGCACCACATGGTGGCTCACACCCATCTGTAACTCTGATCCCATGCTTTCTGACCACTGAGGACACCAGTCATGCAAGTGGTGCACAGAAATATGGATATACAGATAAAACACTCACATAAAATAAAGCTTAAAAAGTTTTTTTAAGCCGGGCGGTGGTGGCGCACGCCTTTAATCCCAGCACTTGGGAGGCAGAGGCAGGCGGATCTCTGTGAGTTCGAGGCCAGCCTGGTCTACAAAGCGAGTCCAGGACAGCCAGAGCTGTTAAACAGAGAAACCCTGTCTCGAAAAACCAAAAAAAAAAAGTTTTTTTAATTCTTTTTTTTTTCTCAAGACAGGGTTTCTCTGTGTAGCCCTGGCTATCCTAGACTCACTCTGTAGATCAGGCTAGCCTTGAACTCACAGAGATCCACCTGACTCTGCCTCCCAAGTGCTGGGATTAAAGTGCATCATACCCAGCAATTACATAGCTATGAACTGCCATGTGGGTGCTAGGATTTGAACCAGGGTCCTTTGGAATAGCGGACAGTGCTCTTAACCACTGAGCCATCTCTCCAGTCCCTCTAAAATAGTTTTTAATAAATAAAATAAGCCAGGTGGTGGTGCACGCCTTTAATCCCTACCTCGAAAAACCAAAAAAAAAGCTAGCAGGGCTGGACAGACGGCTCAATGGTTAAGAGCATTTGACTGCTCTTCCAGAGGACCCAGGTTCAATTTCTAGCTCCCTCATGGAAGCTCACAACCATATGTAATTAGCTCCAGGGGATCCAGTGCTGTCTTCTAGCCTCTAAAGGCACTGCACACGGTACACATATGCATAGACAAAAACTAACACTTTTAAAAACTGAAAATATACAGTAAAGACATTGTATCACATCTGTATTAAATATTACTGACTAGCTGATAGAGGAAAAATAGCATACTTCTCTGAACATACAAACATGCATGTGTGTGTATGTGTGTACATACAGATTTTATTGAAAATGAAATGAACTTTTTCTTATCCCACGGAGGCTATTGAAAGATTGAAAATAAATAAAAATTGGAGGGAGATTTAATTTTTATTTAAATTTTCTTTATATTATTTTTTAAACTATGTTGTATTTACCCTCTCCCCAACAGACTGGTTAACATTTTAGATTTAGCTGGCAGGTAGAGTTTGGCCTTTTAAAGTATTTAATTTAACTGGCATTATATCTTTTTTCCTCAGCGACCTGTGCATGGATTGTGCCTTGCAACTGGAGACCTGCCCATTGTGTCGTAAAGAAATAGTGTCTAGAATCAGACAGATTTCTCATATTTCATGACACATGTGAAGAGATACCATGGACCTGTTTCTACTCAATTCCAGCCAATGTTGAAAAGAAAAGGAAAAAAAAAAACCACACAAACATCTCTAACCAGTTGTACGCACATTGAAACTTATAGCCATGGCCAGATTTTATGCTAAAATTGGTTGTTTGTCAAAGACAAATTCTCTTAGTCTAATCCAATTTGCCAGCCCTGAATTCCTTTGGAGGCCAAGGAAGGCTGAATGTCAGCAGCTGGGCCTGTGGTAATCCCATGAAAGACAACAGGTGACAAAGGTCTCCTGAATGCTGAAACCACGCCGGAATTCTTCATGTTGGGTTCACTTGATTTTTAACACAAAGTGTTTGTATGTTAGTCTACAGTTTTTATTTTGGGGTGAAGTAATTTTGGAGAAGTAATTAACAGTGTGTCTGGGTTAATAAGTATCACTGGTCAGAGAACCCCCGGTGTGGTAAGCGTGGACATTGCACTGCAAGACTTGAATCTATAAATGTAGCATCACAGGGATCTCACAGGTCAGTACTGCAAGCAACATGAAGATCCTGAAAGAAAGTTTCACAGACTGTAGGGAAAGAAACAATAACAACAAAACCGAAATTTTTTTTATATTTCAGTGATTCCAAAGAACATTCTAGTTTTTTTAAACTACAAAAAATTGGTGGTATTTTCACATTCATGGTGTTTCTATCCAGTTTCAGTACTCACATTTTGTGAGGAAAAATGTTTTACCAATGCAGGAGGAACTCTGAAACCAATCACAATGTTAGACTGCAGAAAATTGGTAGTTAGTGTATCTTTGAGGTACCATCAAATCAGGTTTTTTTGGTTTTTATTTTTTAAAACATTTTAATCAGTATTGTTTTTGGAAGTTATATACTTTGAAACTCTTGAATTAACAGTCTCTAGAGGACAGTCTGAGAACACATATCCTGGTTGTTTTAAATAAATACATGTTTTTGAATAGCAAGTTCAATCATGAATTGTTGACTCTGTCTTCATCAAAAGTGTTTTATATCCCTCTCAGGGTCTCTGGTGAAGGCCTTCAAGAGTTCACTTTTTTCTCCCAGAAAATTGGAAGGTAGAGTTATAAATTTTTAAGACTTACTTCATAATGGTGTACCTCAGCAGCTGCCTTTCAGCTATGCCAAGTCCTTCCTCACCGAGTTTATACTTGAACAGTAGATGTCTTCTCCGTTTACAGTGTCTTAAACTCACTGCACATTCTTTTTCCTGCCTTTCCCTCTTTTTTGTTTGTGGTTCATTAAACCTGCCCTACTATAAAGGTGATTTCCTTCCTGGCTGTACTTGTTGGGGTGCTGGAGTTTCTCCATGTCTCTCTAGTCTTCCATAAATCCAAATATATATATATATAAGTATATATACAGATACAGTTATGTGTTCTCTTCAGCTTGTGGTGAATGCAGTAATTTGCATTGAAGAATAAAAATCTGTTGCATTTTTTACTCTAAGATTTCACAAATCTCATTGGTGTCTTGTACTGAAGCTCCTACTCCTCAGGGTGGGAGAGAATGGAGTACTGGAACTGAGAAAGAAAAGTCAGACCTGTAATACCAGCAGCACTCAGAAGGCTGAAGCCTGGAAGATTTACATGAATTTTTGCCAACCTAGGCACAGTGAGTTCCAAAGCAGTCAGGGCTGTAGAACACTGGATCTTTAGCTCATGGTAGAGTACTGCCTGCTCAAGGCCCTGTGTTCCTCAAAGGAAAAGAAAATGAAGAATTACGTTTAGCCAGGCATGGTCATGCCTCTAGTTCAAGCAATGGGGGAGCAGAGGCAGGCCAACCTTAGGACTACACAGTGAGATCTTGTTTAACTATATATCCATCAGCAGATATATAGTTATATATATCCTCAGGTCTTCACTGAGGAGATCTAATAGGTGCTGACACTTGCCTGTGTGGCATGTCAGACATCTTACGAAGTAGCAGCAGGAAGGGTAACTTCTGTGTATTATAATTTGCTAGTGCTATGAAGGAAAAGGATATTCTGTCAAGAACAGAAACATAGTAATAGGGAGAATGGGGCAGAACTACTTTAGATATTTGGCTAACGCATGGGTAGGGGAAATTGTCAGAAGAAAACTAAGGGACTCATAAGTACGTAGCCAGGCAGAAGGACTGGAGACAGGCTCTTAGGACTGGGTATTTAGGTGGGCATCACACTGTGGGAAGAAGTCCTCACTAAGGGAGAAAGCTGGTGCAGGAAGACAGGACCATGGTGAGAGGAGTATGCTCTGTATGCTCATGAAGCCCAGGTAAGGAGTTTGCATTTCCTCCTAAATACAACAGAAAAAAGCAATGCAGTGTTAAGCTTGGAAGTGCCAGGATAGGGTTCTTAGAGGACAGCTCTGCCCTCTGGTTGGAGAATGAAGTGGAAGAATAGGTGGAGTGGAACTAGGGAAGCAGAAAACCTAACAGCTGAAGGACTGCAGGAATCTGCCAGCTTTCTTTTCTTTCTTTATTTTTTTTTTCCCAAGACAGGGTTTCTCGGCGTAGCCCTGGCTATCCTGGACTCACTTTGTAGACCAGACTGGCCTTGAACTCCGTAGAGATCCACCTGCCTCTGCCAAGTGCTGGGATTAAAGGCGAATGCCACCACACCCAGCACCTGCCAGCTTTCTAAAAACTCTCTTGAACTTTGTTAACTAAAGTGGCCTGCTCTTCTGGTTTTTAACTTCAAGAGTATAAAACAGCTTCAGCAGTGAACTGATTAAACCATCCTGGGTGGAAGCAAATTTATCTTGAAGATGATTTAAAAGGAAACATACTGCACATAGGAAAAAAAAGGGATTGGGAAGCCACATGGAGATGCAAACAATGGAGCTAGCCACTCTGAACTGAATGTAACTGCTTTACAAGAGAGGCTGGGACTTTTACTGTCAGTGCAATGTAACTAGAGGAAAAACAAAACAAGTTACATTTCCCCAGTGATTCACTGGGGGAGATCCCCTGGAACTGGAGTTACAGCGAGCTGACATGTGAGTGCTGAGAATTGAACCCAGGTCCTCTGGAAGAGCAGCCAATTCACTGAGCCATATCTCCAGCTCTGCTAATTTTTTCCCCTATTATTTTGAATGACAAAGCAGGAAAAAAATCATGGTGCCATTTTCAGAGTTCCAAGAAATAATGACTGAGCCACAGAAACTGAAACAACTTCGGCAGAAGAAAATGATTTTTCCATTTCAACCACCTTGAATATGTATGTATCCTTGAAAACCAGCTCTTTCTAAGGCCATTCACTCATCTTCATGTGCAATTGCTTATTCAGTTAGGGAATTTTGTGTGTTGTGTGTGTGCACGCACACTTTTTGTTGTTTGGTTTGGTTTTTGTTTTGTTTTTGAGGCAGGGTCTCACTGTGTAGCTCCCATTGGACTGGCCTGGAACTGGCTGTGCAGATTGGGCTGGCAAGGAACTCAGAGATCCCTCTGCCTCTGCCTCTGCCTCCCAGTGCTAGAATTAAAGGCGTACCCCACCACACTGGGCAGAAATAGGTTTTTTGGTTTGTGTCCCCCCCTCCCCCTTACCAGGGTCTCACTATGTAGCTCTGGCTGTCCTGGAACAAACTGTGTAGACCAGACTGGCCTCAAACTCTCAGAGATCTACCTGCATCTGCCAAGTGCTGAGACTAAAGGTGTGTGCCACTATGCCCAACAGAAATAGTTTTAATGTAGCTAGTTATGGTGGTTTATGCTTACAAAAACCTACCCCCAGCATTCTGGGGGCAGGAGGTTTGTCATGAGTTTAAGGATGGCCTGGATTACGTTGTGAGTTGTAGGCCAGCCTGGGCTACAGAGTGAGATCCTGTCTCAAAAAATGAAAGACTGAGGCGAAGAGATGGATCAGCAGTAAAGAGCAATGGCTGCTCTCCCAGAGGACTCAGGTTTGATTCCCAGCACCCACACGGTGTGTCATGTTACTGTGACTCCAGTTCTAGGTTACCCTCTTCTGGTCATCTCAGGCCACAGGCATGCATGCAAGCAAAACATCCATACGCAGAGAAAAAATAAAAAGTTTATGAAAAAAGTGCTGGCAAGATACTCAGCTGACAAAGGCATTTGTCACCAAACATGCCCTGAGTGTGGTCACTGGTACCCATATGGTGGAAAGAACCAACACCTGCACGTTGTCCTGCTATGTCTCATGCACTGTGCCCTGCCATGTTCGTGTACACACATACAAATAAAAGTTTAAAGTTCTTAAAAATGAATGAAAGGAAAAAAGCAAGGATTCTCGTTTGCTGGTTTTAGTTTGTTTTTAGACAGTCTTACTATGTAACCCTGACAGCCCTTGAACTCACAGAAATTTTCCTGTCTCTGCTTCCCCAGTGCTGAAATTAAAGGCATGTGCCACCTTACCAAGCTTTTTTCTGTTTTAAAGAAGAGGATGTTGGATCCCAGAGCTAGAGTTATGGGTGTATGTAGAGCTGCCTGATAGGACTGCTGAGAACTGAGCTCTGGAAAGAGCATCAAGTACTCGACCCATGAGCCGTCTCTCAGCCTGGAGGGCTGGTTCCTTAAAAAATTTTTTTTTTTTTTTTTTTATGTAGAGCATTTTACCTGCAACTTCTGCTTCCTGTCTCTTGGAATATTTGTTGGGGGGGAGGTGTTTTTTATTTTGTGATGTTTTTTTTTTGTGTGTGTGTGTTTTGTTTTTGACAGGGTCTCATTATATAGTCTTGGCTGATCTAGAATTCCCTTTGTAGACCAGACTGGCCTCAAACAGAGATCTTCCTGTCTCTGCTTCCCAAGGGCTGGGATTAAAGGTGTGCTTCACCATACTTGGCAGAAATACTTGCTCTTGAATCCAATTGCTGTTGTATGAGAAAACCCAAACATCTCTTCCTCACCCCAGTTCCTCACCAACTCCCAGCTGTGAACCATCTGAGCTCCGTGAGGCTCTCAAGCTCCGTTGTAACCCTACCAGCCGACACTAAATGGAACAAAGACTAGTTCTTACTAAGCCCTTCCCAAAATCCAGATTAATGAGTAAAATATTTTAGTTCACTAGGCTTCTCAGCGGAGGAGGGGTTGTAAATAGCAATGGGTAACTAGTAGAGACAAAATTTAATCTCTTTTCTGCTTGAATCCATGATTTAGAAACAGTAGGCAAGCTCTGGTACCCACAAGGGAATTTGGGACAGGAACGCAAGGCGGGAGCCTGGAGGCAGGAACTAGAGTAGATAAATGCTTACTGGCTTGTTCTCCATAGCTTGCTGAGATCCCTCACATAGCTCATACCTGCCCAGAAGTGGCACCACCCACAAAGGGCTGGGCCTTCCCACACCGATCATTAAATCCACATAGCCAGGCAGTGATGGCGCACACCTTTAATCCCAGCACTTTGGAGGCAGAGGCAGGTGGATTTGAGTTCAAGGCTAGCCTAGTCTACAGAGCTAGTTCCATAACAGCCAAGGCTACACAGAAAAAACGCTGTTTTGAAAAAAAGGCAGACACACACACATCAACTGAAGTTCCCTTCCTCCCAGGTCACTCAGGTCATGTTGACAAAAACCAACCAGCACACTTGTCTTCACCTGCTGCTAACCAGAGTACACTGATTTCCCAGTGTCTAAAATAATCTAGTTTCTGGATGCTGTAAGGTCGATCCATAGACACCCACTTTATCTCCATTCAAAAATGTCTACTGATTAATTCAGATTGGCCATGTGACCCTCAATTCATATCATAAATTTTCTAGTTATATACTTACACATTTGGCTAAAAGGTATCAGACTGTGAAGGAGACATGCTTAGTGCGACGTCAAGAGAAATCAGTTCCAAGCAGGGCACGGTGGTACACACTTAATTTCTAGGCTGGTCTGCATAGTAAGCTCCAGGCCAACCAAGGCAGTCTCACTTAACCTACGCTGGCAGCGAACTCTGCAGTATCTGAAACAGGTCTTGAATGCCTTGAACCTCTTACCCTCCACCTTCCAAATGCTGGGGCTACAGACTCTTGCCACCACCCCTGCTCTTGCTCTTGACTTGAAGATTACAGATTAAGTTACAAGGCATCCACTTAATGCCGTGGAACCTATATTTCCAAGAAGTAACTTTTTGGTAAATCAGATGTCTGCTGATCCAGGACAAAATATGAGAGACTGGCTTCCGAGCAATTTGGTCCTCTCCCGCGCTGTCAAAACACGCTTCCGACTACATAATCTTTACAATTCCTAGGTTGCAAGTGAAGAAACGGAGGCTCTCGGCTCCCAGTTTCATCCAGGAACGAGGGTTGACACCCAAACGGCCACCATTTTGCAGTCCTCTGCGTGAGACCCGGAAACCTGCGGCTGTGATTGGCGGCTTAACCATGGTGACGGGAGGCGGGGCGGCGGCGGGCCGCCAGCCCCCAACAGACCGTGGCGGAGGCCGGCGGGCACTGGGCCCAGCCCGGAGCAGCAGCCCCGGCCTCGCGCGATCTCCGGGCGGGGCGCGGGCGCGGCCTCCTGGGGGCCCTTGATGCGGTTGAGGCCGCGCGGGCCAGAGCGGAGCCCGGCTCGGCGGCGGGCGCTGTAGGAGGCGGCGGGGCCGCGGGCCCGGGCCGGTGTCTGCGGCGCCCTGAAGATGGACGCCGTGGAGGAAGAGAGCTTCGCGCTGTCCTTGTAAGTGTGGCGCGGCCGGGGTCTGCTCGGCCTCGGCGGCACCCGGGTGACCTCCGGGGCTGGGGCTCCGCTCCAGCGGGGCGTTTCCTTCCCGCGGCCTCCACGGGGCTGTCACGGATGACCAGCGCTTCCATCACAATCCTCTGGCCTGAATCTTGGTCGTCAGCAAAACCTAGAGGCCTTGAGCTGCACAGGCTGGCGGCGTCCCCACCGCCCGTGTCAGGCCACACTCCTGATCCAGTTACCCTCTAGGCCGGTGCTCCTCCCGCGTGTAGTCACACTCTCCAGCAGACAGGGGTGGCGTTAAGAGCCAGGATGCGGTGAGTCGATCCCGCGGGTAATAAACGCGGGAGACTAAAGATGTGCCACACCAGCCTCAACTCCCCATATTTGCAGCTTTTGTGCTTGTCCTACCGGCGTTGGTCGCGCTGGCCACCGGTGTTTTCCCGTATTTGGAATTTCTGTGCTAGGTAGTGATCCTCGATTGCTGAAACTGAGTGATGGGAGGTTCATCTTTTTATGCACGTTGGAAATTTTACATTTAAAAAATGTTGGGGGGCTTTGTTGTTTTGATTGCTTAGTGTGTGTGCAAGGCCTTGGGTTCAGTCCCCATCCCCACAGAAAAACACAGATTCAACTTGTGAAATAATTATTTGGACCAGCACCTAATTCTGATGTGTTTTTCAGCTCCTCCGCCTCTGATGCAGAATTTGATGCTGTGGTTGGATGTTTAGAGGACATTATTATGGGTAAGTTTCTACACCAGTAAGAGACCTGTGCCCCTCTATTTTCTTAGACCAGTTCCTTGATTCTTACGTAGACAGACAGACCCCTTGAAAACAATTTTTAAAAATGTATTCATTTACCTTTGTGATGTTGTTTGTGTGTGTGTTGGTGGGGGGTTGCTCCTAGACCACTATGGACAAGTGGAGGTTAGAGAACAACTTTGTTGGTTCTCTCCTTCCACCTTTAGGTGAGTTCTGAGGGTTGAACTGGGGTCACCCTGCTTATACCGAACTGCCTTTAGCCACTGAGACATCTCTACAGTCCCAGCCTCTGCTTATTAGAGCATGCAGAGAAATAAATTTGAAAAGTTAATTTTTAAAACACAAAACATCCATTAAATTTTGACACAGCACAGTTTTAATAGTAAGCAAGCCATACTGAGCTTTGCTGTCTTAGAAACAACCTAAGGTCCTAACGATGGCTCGGTGGGTAGAATTCTGCCTGACAACTTTAGTTTAATCCCCAGGATCCACAAGGTGGTACTGGCTCCCAAAAGTGGTCTTCAAACCTCAATACACAGACTGTAGCAAGCATGTGGCCACTCACAAACAAAGTAAATAAAAATATAATTAAGAAAGAACCCAAAACCTAGTATGTGGCATACCTCTGTAATCTCAGCACAAGTAGGTGGAAGCAAGAGAAAGAGTTCAGGTCCTGACCTTACCCTGTGAGGTCCAGTCATTTTTGAATAATGGCCATTGAATGCCTCAGAGGAGACCAAGCCAGGAAACCAGTCAACTGGTGGGTAAGATGGAGCTCTTGGCAAGGCTTCAGGTAATATTGACCACACCTTTGTGTCACATACACAGTAAGAGCGATTTGGGGTTTTAGATCATTTTGAACTTTAACATTTTCATGCTGTAGAAGGGAACACAAACCATTAACCCTATACAACACTGGTCCATGCAGGAAACAAGGTATCAAATCTCTTTGGATCTCTTTATTTTCTTTTTTGTTGCTGTTATTTAGTTTTTGGTTTGCTTTTGATATTGTTTTTGAGACAAAGTTTCGCTGTGTAGACCTGGCTATGCTGGAATTCACTCTGTAGACCAGGCTAGCCTCAAACTCAGAGATCCATCCTCCTAAAATTAAAAGTGTGGGCCACTATGAATGGTTTGGATCTCTTTATCTTCTTGATGTGTTTTGTTGGTTGGTTTGGTGTTTTTAGGGTTTAATGTCCAGACCAGCTTTGACCTTCCTATTTTCTTGATTCAGCCACCCAAGTGCTAGAATTGCAGGCATGAACCACCTCCTGTCTTCTTGCATTCTTAGTTCCTATTTCTAGATCCCTTTGGGCATCATCTATGACCAACAAGCAGTAATAAATCCAAAGCTGAAGACCAATAGGTAAGAGGAAAAAACTAAATTTGACAGAATTTTGACAGTGTTCCAGCTTTCCCAGCAATTAGAAAAAGATCATATGGTTTGATTTTTGGGGTGTGAAGCTTAACCCAGGTTAGTCTGAAAAATTGCCTGTACATCCTTTCAGTATCCAAGCCTGATCTCCTGTGTCTCACTGGAAGCTCTGCTGAGTTTTCAGTTGTTTTGCCCACCTTGGATGCCCTGCTTGTTGAGGAGGAATGAGCTTAAGTCAGTGTCACAGATTTCCCTGTAGTTGTAGAAATACCAGTTGGCTCAGTTGTCAGAATCCCCTACTCTCTGACCTGGAGTGTTTGCTGGGAATCTCTACCTGAGCTCTGCTGAACTCCACCTGGCAAGGCCCTATTGACAGGCAGGACGGTCTCTTAGTGCTCCAGATGAGGAGACTGGGGTCTGCAGAAATAAGATCACCTGTCCAAAATCACACAGAGTACATATGGCTGAGGTGGGGTTTCAACCCAAGGGAGTCTGGCCTCTAGCAGACCCCACTACCCTTTAATCCACTATATGGTTTTCACTACTGCTGCTAAAATAGGAGAAAGGGAGACAGCAAGATGGCTCACAAGCCTCATGGGCAAGTTCGATCCCTGAGACCCACATGGTAGAAGGAGAGAGTCAACCAACACTCAACCTCTGGATGGGTACCATGGTACATATATTAATCCCAGCTCCCAGGAGGCAGAGGCAGGAGGATCTCTCTGGGTTCCAGGTCAGCCTGGAATTACATAGCAAGTTCCAGGCCAGAAGGGCTACAAGGTGAGACTTTGTTTCAAAATAAATAAATACATAGCTTTAAAAAAAATTAAGGGATGGGGCTGGAGAGGTGGCTCAGAGGTTAAGAGCACTGGCTATTCTTCCCAAGGTCCTGAGTTCAATTCCCAGCAACCACATGGTGGCTCACAGCCATCTACATTGAGATCTGCCCGGGCATATATGTAGAGCAAATACTGTATACATAATAAAAAAAAATGTTTAAAAAAAAAAAATTAAGGGCAAGCCGGGCAGTGGTGGTGCACACCTTTAATCCCAGCACTCGGGAGGCAGAGGCAGGCGGATCTTTGCGAGTTCAAGGCCAGCCTGGTCTATAAAGTGAGTCCAGGACAGCCAGGGCTACACAGAGAAACCCTGTCTCAAAAAAACAAAAAAAAAAAAAGGGCTAGCTGGATGTGGTGGCATACACCTTTAATCCCAGCACTCAGGAGGCAGAGGTAGGTGGATCTCTGTGAGTTTGAGGCTGGCCTGGTCTACAGAGTGAGTACAGGACATCCAGAGCTATACAGAGAAACCCTGTCCCAAAAATAAAAAATAAAAAAAGAGGGCCAGTGAGATGGTCCAGTGGGTAAAGTGCTTGCTGCCAAGCCTGATGACCTGAGTTCAGTTCCCAAGACAGAAGGAAAGAACCTTCCTGTACAAGTTTCCCTCTGACCTCCACCCTTAGGCCATGGCAAGCATGTGCACATAAAAATAAATAAATGAAAATGTAGTTTAAAAGGAAAAAAATTTAACTTGGAGAGAAGAGGCTTCTTGCCTTTGAAGTCTCCCAATTTGAGAGCTGACCTTTTGTATATACAGTAAATTTATGTGTGAAATAGAGATACCAGATAGCTCTTTGTGGACAATTAGTGTGAGGGGGTTCATGAGATATCCTGTTTGGAGATATAGTGGCATATACCTGGGGTTTGGTTTGGTTTGGTTTGGTTCGAGATAGGGTTTCTCTGTGGAACCCTGGCTGTCCTGGAACTTGCTCTGTAGATCATCAGGCTGACTTCAAACTCAGAGATCCACCTGCCTCTGCTTCCAGGGGGCTGGGATTAAAGGTTTGCTCTACTATCACCTGATGTGGCATATGCCTCTGACCTCAGTACTAAGAATCCAGAAGATGGCTACAAGTCCAAACCCAGTCTGATCTACATAGTGAATTCCAGGCAATGTAAGCATGTGAGCAAACTTATAAGCCAGCAAACTGCATATTTTAAAAAGGTTGAAGTTTGAAATTTTTAAATTTTAGGTATATCTCACTAAATTTTAATTGGCTCTTGTATTTATTTATATTTCATAAATACTTTGCCTACATGTATGTATGTGGACCATGTGTGTGACTGATGCCTGTGGAGGGTAGAAAAGGGCATCTGACCCCTTGGGACCTGAGTTACAGAGGGTGTGAGCTGCTGTGTGGCTGCTGGGAAAGCCACACTGTAGCATTGCAGCTCATTACAAAGAATGAACTTTCCTTGTGTCAGATGATGAGTTCCAGTTATTGCAGAGAAACTTCATGGACAAGTACTACCAGGAATTTGAAGACACAGAAGAGAATAAACTCACCTATACCCCCATTTTTAATGAATATGTAAGTAGCTCTGTTTTTTCTACCAAAAGATTAGGGTTTTATTTAAAATTTGAACTTATATCCGTTATATATAATTAATATATACTATTAAAAAGTTTGAATTAGTATCAAAAGATGTTACAAAACATGGTGGCACCTTTAAACCAGCATTCAGGAGGCTGAGGCAGGAGGATGACTGCAGGTTGTAAGCCTGCCTGGACTTCTAGCAAATTTCAAGTCAGCTTAGGTTGTTTAGCAAAATTATCTCTTTAAAAAAATTGGAATTAGCCGGGCGGTGGTGGCGCACGCCTTTAATCCCAGCACTTGGGAGGCAGAGGCAGGCGAATCTTTGTGAGTTCGAGGCCAGCCTGGTCTACAAAGTGAGTCCAGGACAGCCAGAGCTGTTAACAGAGAAACCCTGTCTCGAAAAACCAAAAAAAAAAAAAAGGAATTAGCCGGGCGGTGGTGGCGCACGCCTTTAATCCCAGCACTTGGGAGGCAGAGGCAGGCGGATCTTTGTGAGTTCGAGGCCAGCCTGGTCTACAAAGCGAGTCCAGGACAGCCAGAGATATTCAGAGAAACCCTGTCTCAAAAAAAAAAAAACCAAAAAAAAAAAAAAAATTGGAATTAGTTTAGTTTTTATATATGCCAGCACTGCCAAGAGGAGTGCTGATTAGAAACTGGTTTAGATCATTTTCTCTTCACGTGTTTTCTTTCTTTCTTTCTTTCTTTCTTTTTTTCTTTTGGTTTTTTGAGACAGGGTCACAGTACTAGCTATTCTGGAACTTGATTTGTAGACCAGGCTGGCCTTGAACTCACAGAGTTCCTCCTGCCTCTGCCTCCAGAGAGCTGGGATTAAAGGCATGTGCCACCAGGCCTGCCCTTGTCATATTTTCCAAAGGGCTTTCATGAAGTATTTGACAGGCTTGCAACTTCTGGTTTAAACAAGTTTGCCTTGACTATGCTCTTGTCTTCAGCTGTGATGCCTTTGCATTTGTGTGCTGTGAAAAATAAACAACTGCCAGCAAGGTGCTCGGTGGGTACAACTTAAAGATGGAGGGAGAGAACTGGTTCCTTACAAGTTGTCCTTTGACATGCACATGCATGCCCACTCACACACATACATCCTGCACCCAATAATGAATGATAAATGAAATTAAAAACACGGGCTGGACAGATGGCTCTCCGAGGACTGCAGATCACTTCTAGCACCTACATCCCGTGGCTCTCACTGCTATAACTCTAGTTCCAGAGGATCCAGTGCCCTCTTCTGCCTCTGCAGGCATCTGCACTCGTGTCATATGGCTTGCAAGCACATGCGCACGCACGCTCGCATGCACGCACGCACATACATAGGATCCTGGTAAGGACTGCCAAGTACAGACTCTGCAGACAGGTCTTGCTTCTCGGCAGAGGCTGCACATCCCTGTGTCCACTGTTGCAGATTTCCTTGGTGGAGAAATACATCGAGGAGCAGCTGCTGGAGCGCATCCCAGGCTTCAACATGGCAACCTTCACAACAACACTGCAGTGAGTTGAGCTTCACTCTGGTCCAGTGCTTCTCATCTTCCTCCCCTAGGCTGAGGAAAACCCACTCTCCTCCACTGGGTGGCTGGGTCCTGAGTGGGAGGCCCTCTGCACCTTTGCAGGACATCTTTAAAAATGTTTTATTGTGAAGAGGTTTATTTTTTAATTTATGTATGTGTGTGTGTGTGTATGTCTGCTTGAGTTTATGTGCACCATGTGCATGCAGGAACCTACAGAGACAGGAAGAGGGTTTTAGATCCTCCAGAATTGAGTTGCAGGCAGTTGTGAGTGGCCACATGCATGCTGGGAGCAACCCTAGGTCCTCTGCAAGAGCAGCGAGTGCTCTTAACTACTGAGCTATCTCTCTAGTCACTATTTTTACTTATTTATTTATGTTGAGATGGGGTCTCTTACAGCCAAGGCTGGCTATAAGCCTGATTCTTCTGCCTCCACCTCCCAGGTGCTGAAGGGAGTCTGTCTCCCAGTTCAGTCACCAAGCCAGCACTCTGTCATTTGCAGGCACCATAAAGATGAGGTGGCTGGTGACATCTTTGACATGCTGGTCACATTCACGGACTTTCTGGCTTTCAAGGAGATGTTCCTGGACTACAGAGCAGTAAGTTATGACTGCCTTCCTACTTCAGCAAGCTCCACAGAAAGCACAGGACAGAGCTCTGGGCACAGCCAACTGCCCCGTGTCCTCTTCTCCCACCCCGAAGTGACTAGCATTAGTTTGTTAGCCTTTGAGGAATGAGTAGTTGCTGCTCCATTCTGGCCAGGATCTTTCTGTTTTGATGAAAGTAGCTCAGGGTTCCCAACAAAGAACAAGTGTCGTTCTGTCACTTTACTACGAAGGTTCTTTAAAAAAAAAAAAGTTTCAAGCAGCGAGCAGCTACCTTGTTTAGTTATGTATGTGTTTATTAAGATAGAGTTTTACTAGATAGCCTGGAATTTGCTTTGACACCAAGCTGGCTTCAAACTCAGAGATCTCTTGCCCCAACCGCCTGAAAACTAGGATTAAAGGTATGCAGGCACTATGCTCATTCCCAGTTAGAGTCTTTTTTTTTTTTTTCAAGAAATGGTTTCTCTTGAGTATCATCCCTGGCTGTCCTGGACTCACTTTTGTACAGCAGGCTGGCCTCGAACTCCCAAGTGCTGGGATTAAAGGCATGCACCACGATGCCTGTCTTTAGAGTCATATTTTTTAAGCTTAGTTTATTTTTTTTAATGTGTATACGTGTGTACCTACATTATGTCTGGGCACCACATGTCTGCCTGGTGCCCATGGAGGCCAGGAAGATAGGGTAGGATCCCCTGGCCTGGAGTTATACACAGTTGTGTGCCAGGGTGGTGGGAACCAAATCCTGGTTTTCTGGAAGAGCAGCCAGTGCTTTTAGCCACTGAGCCATTTCTCCAGCCCCAAGAAGTCTTTTCCCCACCCTTTGTCAGAGTTCATAGTTGAGAAACTTTTCCCTCCCTGTGTGCTCCTTGGGAGCTCACATGCCTCCCTACTGTCTCCACCATTCCTCCTCAATCCCAGATGCTCCTGAATCAGGAAAGCTCCCTGCATTCCTGGTGTCTTGAAGATCTCTGCTTTCTCCTGTAGGAAAAGGAAGGCCGAGGACTGGACTTAAGCAGTGGCTTGGTTGTGACTTCTCTGTGCAAGTCATCTACACCAGCTTCCCAGAACAACCTGCGGCACTAGGTCCCACCTTTAGACAACAGGTGTGATCACTGTGAGGTCACCAGCCCAGCAGGCTCAGAGAGACATGGGTTAATGTTGACAGATGCATCAGCTTGCAAAGACCGACTCTGCCATAGCCCTTCGTTCATGTGAAATATTGCTGAGTCCTGGGAAACATGACTGACCCACCTGGCTTGTCCAAAAACACATTCTTGTAGTCAGTAACCCTGTGTTCACCATTTCCTCCCATGCACGCACCTCTCCCAGGTGCTCCTGAGTGACTCTGCTCGTGTTGGCCACCTCACCTGGGGGCCCTTCCCCAGTAACAGGTGGTATAGTGTGTCAACAATGTGGACAACACACCATCGTAAGCCCTTCATCCAGGCTTTACATGAGTCTTTGTGCTCCCACAACTGTTTTCACATGGGTGGGTTTCAGTCCTCAGCCTCAATGAGAGTTTTGTTTGGGAGTGTTTATCTAGGGAGTTATGGGCCAGCTGCCTGTCCTGGTTTCTAAATCTATGATTACAGCTTGACTGGCTGTAGGAATGGACTGAGAGAGATGTTCTGTACCCACAAGTGGAAATGAACTCCCGAGCTTACATTAGTAGTCCTTTCAGCAGGGAATCCTGCTGGTCTTGATGTCGTCCCACTGTTCTCTATGTCTCTAAGCATTTCACTTTCAAGAAATAATATTTTTATAGATGAACTCAGGCTAACCTAGTGAGTCTGATCATGGAATGCCCATGATCAGCCACTTAAAGATCAAAGTATTATATGCTGTGTGCTTTTTAGCTGTGAGTGCAAATCCTTTTTCCGATTGGTGCCCCTCTGTCTGGGCACCGCATCAAATAGGCTGAGGCTCTGTCACGACAGCATGCTGAGTGTTTGTGCATGCTAGTCTGCAGTCCTATGACAGCATGCTGAGTATTTGTGCATGTTTGTCTGCAGTCCTCTGTGTAGGCCAGTGAGCTGGGTTTCTATTGGAGGGGAGGGACTGTAATTTGTTCCAGTAACATTCTCTCCTGCCAAGTTGATGCTCCCCTGATCCAGCTCAGCCTGGAGGTGGGGGGGGGGGTTGCACAGTTTTTCTGGTTATCTGTCATCTTTGGTGGATTATCACCCACCAGAAAGCATGTGTATCCCATATCTAGAAAGAAGAAAACAGTTCAATTCCTAATGTATACTTTTGACTTTAACTTTTATAGCAAAAATAAGAATCCACACTGACTTTCTATGTGACCATTCTGACTTTAAAGGGTAAGCTGGGTTTTTTTTTTTTTCTGTAGCAATGTGTCACTTAGTTCTTTTGTAAAATGAGTAAAATTTGAGGTGTTTGGCAAGAATAATCATTCTACGTGCATTGTCCACTTGAATGTAACTCCTGTCATCCAGTTAATTGTTCCTTTGGTCTTTTGAGATCAAAGGCCCGCAGGGCCAGCTCTGTAAACGTCACCTCTCTTGCGCTAGCTTCCCCTTCCTGCTCCTTTTCTTCTCAGGACTGCCCACCTCAGGCAGATACTGAAAGCACTTGGTAAGGTTTGTCGGTCAGCCTGCCTGGTTGAAAAATACAAAGACAAAATACTGTGGGGAGAGGGGGATGAAGGAGCTGGAGAGATAGCTCAGTGGTTAAGAGAACTGGCTGTTCTTGCAGAGGACCCTGGTTTGGTTCCCAGCACCCACATGACAGCTCACACTAACTCCAGCTTCAGGGCATCCAGTGCCTTCTTCTGGCCTCGTCAGACACCCATATGGTGCACACATACACGTAGAAAACATTTTATATACATGAAATGAAATAAAAATAATAAATCTTAAAAAAACAGAAGACAGATGCAAGAACAGTTTCATATTCTATGCAGACTTTTGATTTTGTATCTTGGTCCACAAACTTGGGCAGGTGCTAGATGCTTCCTCTGATGATGTTGGGTCTGGCCCAGGGCAAGAAGGCTACAGTCTGGGCCATTCTGGCCCATTATTGGGAGGCTGCCTTCCCCTTCTCTCTCTGAGCAGCAGAACCTAGAATGTCTCCCCTAAATAGGCTATGGGGCCATAGGTTGGTCTATAGATACGACAGCACAATGAGATCTCGGACTTGCCAGGATTCCAGTTTTCTCTATGCCTCAAAATGGGCTGCTCCTCCCTAAACCCAAGCTTTCCTGGGGCTTAACCCTGGAACATGGAGACTTCATTAACTAAACTCCAATGCTGAAGAGAAAAGTGGATACTATGAATATTTACAGTAACCAAGAGAAGCATGAGCTGGGACCAAGAGCCAGACCTGATCCCCCTCCCTGTAATGCTAACAAAGCCCCAAGTATTTGATTTTAATTTCATCTTAATTATTGCCATTTTTCTTAAAGGACCAAAAAGTGAAGTGTTCCCAAACATCTAAGACCATGAATGATAACAGCTTTCCAAATAGACACTTCCATTTTTATTTAAATTGTAAAAAACAGTAATTCCAAACAAGTCACCACCAACCCCATGACAACTCACCAGGCAAGGCCCTGCTTCCCTCTGTCCCTCTTCGGTGTCCCCTGGGCCTAATCAGCAGTCTGGGGGAAGCACTCTGCATTGGTGCTAGCTTTCCCAAAGGGAGAATTACACGTGAGGGAGGGGACATAGTGAGGCTTGCCACCATTAGAAACTGCTTGGAACCAACTGAAACCCTAACTCTTCCAATAAAAGTCTCTCACAGGTGACAGGTTGTCTTGGGGCAGGGGAGGGGAGAGTGGGGCAGGGGAGGGGAGGGTGGGGCCAGAACAGCCAGTGGGCTTGCTTAGCTTCTCCTGGAACAAAGATAATCTGCTGTTTTGTTAGATTTATACTGTGGCAGGTCGGAGGCTGAAGTCTGTTAGTGCATTTAGTGCTAATGAGAAGGGTGGCCCAGCTTGGCATACTGAAGTCCTCTGACAAGACAAGAGCCATGAGAGCCCACATCCCCCGTCACCTTCTGCTGAATAAGGGGGGTGGGGAAGACGTCCCCACTGCTGGCTCTTGGCAGCCCATCCGCGCCAGCTTGGGCCTTGTTCCTCAGGAGTGCTGGAGAGCTTGAGTCTGGTAAGACTGGGGGTGACCCTGTGCTAGGACCCAGCAGCACCTTAGGCCACAGCGTAGCTGGCTTAAGAGTAGCCCCCAGCCATCTGACTCGTGGCCGCGTTGCTGCCCACTCCTCGCCAGGCCTGGAAGCTGAAGAAAGCACTCACTCCGTAGGCAATCATCACCAGACAAGCAAAAAAACTGGCAGAAGAGAAGAGGCCAAGGTGGTCAGTGAGAGAGAGCAAGGGAACTACATGGGGACAGTGACGACACCAGACCTCAAATGGGCTTGGGGACAAAAGCTTGAGCATCCTCCTCCTGTGTTAATCAGAACCACTTCTGGCAGCCACACACATCACTCAGCTGGCACTGTGTTCTGAGTCAGGGACAACCATGAGTGTCCCAGCTGCTCACTGGAACAGGAGTCACCACAGAATAACTATATATATACCTAACAGGGACTTAGTGTCCACAAGTAACATTCAGGGCTGGGGATACAGCTCAGAGCTAGCCTGGTTACCTAGCCTCACAAAGCTCTGTGGTTCCAGGCCCAGAATTGAAAACAAACAAAAACAATCAGTAATAATACTCAAAGCTCCCAGGAGTTTTCTGAACCAGTTTGTACTCTGCTAATGTGTGTTTTCAGAGCCCTAGGTGTCGGTTCCCAAGTGGGAGTTAACTAAGCTGCCCCGTCCTGCACATGGCCACAACTTCAGTTTCCTTGTCTGAAAAAGAACCCATACGCTCTGCCTCTCTTGAGCAAAGTGTACAGAGTGTGAATGGCCATTTAATACAGCCCAAGTTGGGGCTTTTTGTAAGAGAATACAAGTTTTGTTTTTTGGGTTTTTTTTTAATACAGGTAGAATGTCTGTAGTGATTAACAGCCAGCCCAAGTTGACTTGTGAACCAAACTGAGTGGCCCAGCAGAGGCGCAGTGAATCCCAAGCACTCAGGTTCCCTTGCGTTCACTAAGGGAGGCTGAACCCCACTGAGCACCCGGGGAAGTCACTACTCAGACAGGAGCCTGTGTGTATACAGAGGCCGGGGCCCGATGGATCTGTAGAAGGCTGGAGCCCTGAGAACATACTTACTGAGGCAGCTGAGCGCTGGTTATATGGTCGGGAGCCCCTCAGGGAAGTCAGATCGACTGAAGCCGCGCAGGCGATAAAGGCAGTGATATAGAGAACCGTAGCAGCAACAAAAAATGTCATTAACTGCAGGAGAAAGAGACGACGTAAAACGTCCAGGGGAACACCACCACCCCTGAAGCTGAGGCAGAAAACCCTGGCAGCAAGGCCTGAGGTGCTAGGGCAGGACGGTACTAGCCTACCAGGCAATTAATTCCTTTGCCATGGAAACAAGCCACCTCTAACCAGCTAAAGACATGCAGGCCACTCTATGGCCCGCACATGGCCATGCATGCCCTCGCCTATGACCATATCAGCATTTGGCCTGTGTCTCACCCTAGGGTGGGGCCTCACATCCCTCCGCCCACCAGTGAAATCTATGACTTCCTTAGCATTATTCTAAACTTGAGGGCAAATACCAGGGTCAGAACCTTAGGGAATCTGCATAAGACACCAGGAAGACTTGGATGTGAGTCTTCAGCTGGCAGCTGTGTCTGTTCCATACCTCTAGTCTCCAAATGGTCTTCAACTATTCATTGTGCTATATATTTGTCTTTAATTGTTGACACTTAAAAATCAGATTTCACATGAAAACTTGAAAATTTCATATAAATTTTTTCCAGGCTTCTGGACATGGTGGTACACATCTATAATCCCAAAACTCTCAAGAGGCAGAGGCAGTTCGGGCGTGGTGGCCTTTAATCCCAGCACTCGGGAGGCAGAGGAAGGTAGATCTCTGGGAGTTCAAGGCCAGCCTGGTGTACAGAGTTAGTTCCAGGACAGCCAGGGCTACACAGAGAAATCCTGTCTCGAAAAACAAAACAAAAACAACCGATCTCAGGGCTGGTGTGTATCTCAGTGGTACAGCATTTGTCCCACATTTGTAAGGCCCTGGGGTTTGTTCCCCCCACCCCACTAAACAACAGACACACTACCTCAAGGCTTGGCACCAATGGGCCACAAACCCTCAAGGCTGAAGCTGGGCAGAGGCATTGTGTCATCACCCAGCTCCTGTCCCAGCTCAGCACAGCAGCACCAGAAACAGCACCCAGCTGGCCTCTCACTGACAGCTTTGCTGGAACCCCATCATTGCTTCCGAGGCAGAGCTCTCCCGCCCTGCAGGACTCTTCTTAAGAAGCCCTGGGATATTCAGAAGGGGGACAGACCCTCAGTTGGGAGTCCCGCTGCCACCACTTCAATCCCAAATAGTGTCCCCAAGGACAGTGACCACTGCACATTCCGCCTGCCTCTGACCAGTGATACAAGGATCTAACAGACCCATTCTGTCTCAGCATGACTCACGTTTCCTCTGATTAAACAGGCATTGAATGGTAAACAATCGCCGCCTAGTCCCAGCCTCGCTTGCCTTACAATCATGTGCCTCTGTGCTCACTAAAAGGCTCAGACCCAGCTGCACGGGTTTTCCGGCTTCCAGAAAAACTCCAGCCATTTTCTGTGTCTGGCCAGCGTGCTTCCTCTAGTCAGAGGAGCCTGGCCTGAGACAAACCTAGGGCACCCACTCTCTCCAGAGCTGCAGTTGGTATCCATGCTAGGCCCCAGATAGCACCGACAAACCCAGACCTCCTAGCTCAAATCCTTACCACCCTCCAGAAGGAACAATATTACAAGATTCCCAAGGGCATCTGCAGGGCCAGTCAACAGTCCCTCGCTGCTAGTCCCTTCCCAGGGAGTCAGACACCCATCTCCATCATTAACACACTTTCCCACTCCTACAGCTCTTCAGGTAGCTAAGAGGCAGGAGGATCTCTACCAACCCACCCACCCACCCTCCATTTCACATTTACGGAAGGTCAAGAGGGCTCAGCCAGGAGCCACACAGTTCCCCTGCCCCAGACTCACCACCAACGGCCAGGGCACCATGTACAATTTCATGTGCAGCTGAAACAGGTAGATGATGAAGAAGACGATTGTCACCAGCCAGAGGAAGACAGCGACAAACATGACCCAGCCATAGGCAGGGTACAGGTGGTATGGTGTGTCAGCAATCAGGGCCCACACCAGCAGCCCCAGCACCTATGGGAGAAGAAAAAAGGGGCAGGGGTCTTTCAGAGCCCCAAGGCTCCCACTGGAGGTCCAGACCTTGGCCTCCTTTCTTGTTAACTCAAAAAAAAAAAAAAAAAAAAATCTTGGGCTGGCAAGATGTCTATGAGGGTCAAATGTTTGCCACAAGCCTCACAACCTGAGTTTGCTGCCTGGAACCTGAAAGGTGTAAAGAGAAAACTACCAAAAGTTGCCCTCTGACCTCTGTGTGTACACAGTGGTGGTGGACCATGTGGATACTCATGCACAATTTAAAAAGCTTTTTAAACAAAACCTTGACCTGGCTCCTGCTGTATACCTCTGTGTGGGGGGATCTTGCCTGGCCCCTCTCCCCACGTCCACTACCACCCAAGGTGGGAACCTCAACTTTGTTACAGGTGCATAAAACAAAACAAAAAAATCAAAGCAAAACCAAAACTGCTGAAAACCAGGCTTGGAGGCTGATACCTGTAATCCCAACACTGGAGGAACCAGGAGATTTACAAGTTCAAGGCCAACATCTACCTAGTGAGTTATAAGCCAGCCTGGGCCATGTGAATCCCTGTTTCAAAAAAAAAAAAAAAAAATTCCTGTCTAGATGGTTCATCCCCTAAACTTGCCTGCTGCCGAATTTGATAGCCTAAGGTATATCCCAGGTCCCACATTCACACATACATACATGCTAGTGACAAATTACAATTTAAAAATTGTTTTGAGCCGGGCGGTGGTGGCGCACGCCTTTAATCCCAGCACTTGGGAGGCAGAGGCAGGCGGATCTTTGCGAGTTCGAGGCCAGCCTGGTCTACAAAGCGAGTCCAGGACAGCCAGAGCTGTTAAACAGAGAAACCCTGTCTCGAAAAACCAAAAAAAAAAAAAAAAAAAAAATTGTTTTGTTTTTGAGACAGGATCTCATTACGTAGCCCTGGCCGGCCTGGAGCTCACAGATGTCCACCTGCTTCTGAATGCTGGGATTAAAGGAGTGTGCCACAACGCCTGGCTGTCAAAAAAACTTTAAATGAGAACAAGAGTCTGAGAGCTAGCTTGGGGGACAAAGGCACTTTCAGCCAAGCCTGATGACTTATGTTTTCCTGGGACCCACATGATAGAGAGAGCCAGCTTCTGCAAGTTCTCATCTGATATAAGCATGTGTACATAAGAGTGTTTGTGTCCATGCATAATAAATAAAGTGTAATTAAAAAAAAGATTAGAATCCTTACAGGCCCTTTCCTCCCTCCCTTGAGCCATGGAGCCTTTGGAAAAGGAAAAAAAAAATTATGTTCCCAGAACATCCTCCCCACAAATAGGAATAGTCTGTGTGTGCTTTTCTTTTTTTCTTTTTTTTTTTTTTTGTTTTTTTCGAGACAGGGTTTCTCTGTGTAACCCTGGCTGTCCTGGACTCACTTTGTATACCAGGCTGGCCTCGAACTCACAAAGATCCGCCTGCCTCTGCCTCCCAAGTGCTGGGATTAAAGGCGTGCGCCACCACCGCCTGGCATGTGTGTGCTTTTCTTGACTCAACAGACAGAGGCTGTCTCTAGGGATCTCAGTCCTCCAGCCTAACACTTCTCCATCTCCACCACCCCTAACTCCCAGTTTTCTCTCCCACGGGTGTTACCATCCTCTCTCACAGAGGAACGCCAAGGGACTATCTGTTGCAGTGTGCTCACCTGGCAGGAAGGCCAGACATCCCCGACTGTGTATGTTGAAGCTAACTGGTATAAGACTTTGTTTAAAATCTTTTCCCCTTTCTGCCTGCACAACTGGTCTGTGCTTCCTTAACTCATTTGTAACAGTGGAGGGACCACAATCACCTCAGACAGCTACTCAAAGCCTGTGACTTAAGCTTGGTTTTACACATGGGAGCAAAGATTGGTCCTGTGTCATATCTCCTCCTAGAGTCCTACCACACAGTACCAAACTCACAGAGACTCAGAGAGACTCTATTGCTGACCAAGATACAGAAGTGTTGTTCCTCCCTCTGCACTTAGTAGAAGCCGGAGGCCACAGCCCAAGGGTGAGACCACTTTCTGTCAGATCTTAGAAGTAAGTAGAGCTGGCCTCGGGATGCTTGTTCTTTGGGAACAAGTCCCCATCCCCAGCTGCTAACAGGCCACTTGCAAGTTCCCAGTCACTTAAACAGAGGTCCTCACCAGAGGGCTCATGACCCACAGAGCTAGGGCTCTGCCACCCACCTTCTCCCAAGCAACCTCACCAAAGACCACAAGAAAATTTCTTTGGTTTGGAATACACACTTGCAGGGTAAAGACAGGGACAGCTTGTAACTGAGCAGGCCAGGAACCCAGCAATGCCCGGCCCAAAGCAGGCTCTCTCTCTGTTCCCCCTAGCTAGGGTGAGCCCCAGACACCCCATGTCACATAGCACCCTTCCATCTGTTTTTGCCTCTGACCCTCATTAGCAGGCCAGAGGTTGGCTCCTGGGCCCATTTTACAGTGAAAATGAGACAGTGTAGCGGGGCCTTCCTAGCCTGCGCTCACATAACAAACCGGAAGCAAGTCCTCATTTAATTACAGCTTGAGCCAGGGAGTTAGATAGCTTAGCAGGTGAAGGCACTTGTCACCAGGTCTGGTCACCTGAGTTAGATGCCCAGCACCTACTACACGATAGGAGAGAACTGACCTAAAAGTTGTCCTCTGACCTCCACTTGAGGACCTGGGCATGTCCATGTCTATAATACACATAATACACACACGCATGCACGCACACACGCACAAACAAGATAGCTTGGAATAGGTGTCACACCTTTTTCCCTCCCATCAGTCCCCCCCTTCTTGGAAAGGTCTCATTAGTCCAGACTGGCCTTGAACGCACACTTCTGTTTCTCATATTGTACTGACATCACAAGGATGTGGTACCATGCCTGACCCCCCACACACCCTTTACTCCCCACCCCACATCACTGTGCCTGAAACAGACACACTTAGGAAGGCCACAAACCCCCAGATCTGGGTGAGGTCATTTCTGTCAGAACTTCTGGAAATAACATCTCATGCAGCTTCTCGGGTAAGAAGTGGGAAGGTGGGCCTCCAAGGGACTGTCAGCTCTTCCAGGAAGTGGGTTCCAGGTCCCCACCCTGCCACTGGCTTGGCTGGTTCCCACGTCTAAAAGGAAGTTAGAAAAGTCATCCAGGTGTCAAATCAGAAAAAGCCCATGCATGTTTACATTCATGCCCTTCTACGGTGCTGTCATTCACCGGCTTCTGCCGAGGGGCCACCAGGTACTCACTGAAGTTCCCTGTCCAATATCACTGATTTCCCAATAACCCTCTCTCCAGGCTGTCTTGCCAAGTTTCCACAAATGTTAAGGAGCCACAGTGTTTACACTGTAGGCAAAAGGTGAGCGGGCCTGGAACCCAGCTCTGCCTTGTCAGGGCTGGAAGAAATGAGTTGCTGAGGGATGGATAAGGCAAAATGTGTCATCCCCCTCCAAGGGCAGGGCTGTAGAAACACAGGTGTCCCCACCCTGTCCCACTCCACCCCTGATTTCCAGATCAGCAAACACATAATAGAAATAAAATCAGCAGATAGGTAGGAGAATTTGTCTCCCTTTGGGCTGTCGCGCCTGGCCCCAAGCCCAGGAAGCCGACTTGGTTTCTGTCCTAGAACAAGGTCCATTCCTCTATTAGAACCCAACAAACTGGTTTCTCCTGGTCCCTAAGCCATCAGCCTGGGTACCTTGCTGACCACTTGACTGATCTGCCAGGGAGGTTCCAGTAGTTGCAGGACCCCCTGGGACTCACTGAAATGCCACCTGGTGCAGATCCCACTCTACCTGAAGTGCCAGAAACCTTATCTTACCCTGAGGGAGGGCACTCTTCAGGGGTAGCAAAAGGCAGCAGGAAGTGGGGAGCAGAGAATGAGGCCCAAGTCCCTAATTCTACCCCATGATCCTGTGACTTCTACCAGAACCCTGAGCCCAGAACATGTCTCACATAGCTCATGCATCCCTCCGGCAAGTCCCTGGGTGCCTGTCTTCACAACCCTCCATTGTAGTCGCACTTCTCTGTCAGGGCGCCCCACCCTCAAGGTGCCCCCACAGCAGCAAGTTGGGCCAGATCAAATGCAGAAACTGGTCAAACACACATGGGCGGGTGCTGTGGGAACAAATTCAGGTGAGAAGGGGGACCAGAAGGAGGAACGATTTTGGATATAGGGCAGAGGAAGACCTCATTGGTAAAGTAACACGTGATAAGGACTAAGGGGGCTGGAGAGATAACTCAGTGGTTAAGAGTACTGCTGCTCTACGAAAGGACCCAGGTTCAAATCCCAGCACCCACATGGCAGTTCACAACTGTCTGTCAATCCAGTTCCAGGGGATATGACATCCTCAGACATACATACAGGCAAAACACCAATGAACACTTAAAAAAAAAAAAAAACTCCTTTAAAAATGGCTTAAGGAAGTGAAGGAGGGGACAGATGTGGAACTCTAGAAGAGAATACCAATTCTACCTCCGCCTTTCTGGGTTACCCTGACCTCTGGGTCCATCTACCTGCCCAACCTAGACATTGTCAGACCCAAGTTGACTCAATGTATTGCCTTAGGAGACTCACCTAACCTTTCTGATCTATGTCCTCATCTGGGACACATGAAGGAGGGTTTTGTTTTGAGTGAAGGGTTCAGAGACAGAAAGGCCTAGCCTAGTTACCCTCCAGGTATACCAGGAAGGTGTGTCTGGGGGCATAATGAGGGGATGTGGTTATGTGGTTTAGTTAAAACAGGAAAGCAATGGTGGAGGGAGGGAACTTCCAGTAGCGGGAAGCAACTTTGCCTGGAGATTGATGCTAAGGTCCCAAGACAGGCTGTGCAGGTCGTAGAAGGGGATGAGGGAGGCGTCTTGAGCAGAAGTGAACAGTGCTGGTGGAAACGCAGCCCTGGAGAGCTAAGGGATGCTGGGTGCATCTGCGCATGCTAGGCTAGGGCTCAGTCCAGAGACGCTCCCATAGGAGCTGCTAAGTCCTGGAGGAGATGCTAGATGTTGTTTGTTTTTTAATTTTGTGACATCTTCAGTGTTTACATGTTAGCAATTAGGGCCGGGTCATGGGGGTGCACGCCTTTAATCCCAGCACTCGGGAAGCAGAGGCAGGTGGATCTCTGTGAGTTCGAGGCCAGCCTGGTCTACAAAGTGAATCCAGGTCAGCCAGAGCTACACAGAGAAACCCTGTCTCGAAAAAAAAAAAAGAGTTAGCAGTTAAGCCAAATGTTTTAGAAAGAATGAGGTGGGCACAGACCACTGAGAGAAAGAGAGCGAGGGTGGACACTCTGAAGGAGAGGAGAGATGCCAAATCTTTCACATCCCTTAGTGATGACTTCCCCCTACACTACCAGGAAACTGGGGCCTAAGGTGGCCACTTGACCCTTCCTGGGGTTCCCCCTCATTCAGGGCTCAATTAGGCAGCTAAGGACACTCAGAACTTGGCCTAGCTTGGCCTGGCCTAACCCAACCTCCGCCTCCATCCTGGCCCTTTTCTCTACACTGAAAGGGACTTTATGGGGGCAAAAAAATCATCCATTGTGTCACAAGAGACAAAGGGGCAAGAGACAGAGGCCCCAGGCGCCTGAGCTGGCCACTGCCACACACCACCCCTCTCTCTGTGCCAAAGGAGGGTTGGCTGGGGGAGGTACCTTGGAATTCCTATGCTGGACATGAAGCATTCTAGAACAATGGGCCATCATGTCCAGATGCTCAGGAAACCCCGGAGTCACCTAGCTGTCCCTTTATCTGTCTATCTATATATCTATATGTATACCTATCTAAGTATCTATCTATCTATCTATCTATCTATCTATCTATCTATCTATCTATCTAT
>CAJQZJ010032284.1:6299612-6314272 GCA_907164525.1 Lophiomys imhausi
TATCTATCTATCTATCTATCTATCTATCTATCTATCTATCTATCTATATGTTTCTCTATATGAAACAGGCACACAAGGAACCATACTGAATCACTCAGCCAGCGCACACTCTCCCAGGGCCAGTTCTATGCTAGGTTGTCCCAGGTACATGGAAGGCTGCAGGGTATGGGTAGCTGGGCCTGGCCTGCAGGAGTCCACCTGGACCTTGACCAGCATCACAGTATTCCGAATGCAGCTTGCAACGTGCTATTTGCAGGTCTCAGAAGAGAGTGTTTAAATCCCAGAGGTACAAGAGTTTACATACACACACACATACACACACACACACACACACACACACACACACACACACACACACACATTCTGATGGCTGAGCCACATGGACCTGAAATATCTTCAACCATATGGTCCTCAGTGTCCCCAGTATTTTAGAAAAAACTCCCCTGCCATGCTGGTGGGCCACATCTGTAATCTGGGCACTTGGGAGGCAAAGGCAGGAGTATTGCCACAAGTCTGAAGCCAGTCTGGAGTACACAAATCCTGTTCTGTCTCCATAACAACAGTAATAAATAATTAAACATTTTATTGTTGTTATTACTTAGTAGGAAAATCTACCCAACATGAATTCAAACTAATTCCTACATAACCCCAGCTGGGGGCCCATGCTGTCCTCTAAGGCAGACAGACTATCAGGTCTCCTTTCTGTCACCTCCAGGTGTGTGAGACAGGAGGCTCTGTGACTCCCACCTTGCCCCCCATCTCTTCAGGCTCCTCAGCAAGTGGCAATGTGCTTGAAAGGATTCCAGAAATGTACAGTACCCAGTCTATGCTCCACTCCTCGCTTTTCCCCAGGGATCCCCATAATGTCTCCCGGGGCTTCCCCAGCCCTAGGATCCCTCCATCCATGAAGAACATTTCGGGAAGTTCTTATTCTGTTTAAGAAGGCCCAGGCAGGCTCTCATACTTACTGCTCCAGCCATAGTCTGGCATCCAGTTGGCCAAGCCCCCTCACTTCCTGGGCAGTCTGTCTACTCTCTGAGCCCAACTTTCTCCCAAGAGAACCACTCAGTCCATTTCACAGAAAGAAAACTGAGGCTCTTAGAAGATGAGGGCCTGTCATTCATATGAGGGGTGCTGGACAGCCTATGGGTAGACTTCCTTTCCCTTGGTGCTGACTCCTGGGAGGTGGGGTCATTGTTGTGGAAACTAGTACTTGGAGGAATTATTATTGTCTGGGATGCCAGAGCTGGGGAGCTATCACAAGCCTGTAAATCTCTCAGGCCTGTAAAGCCTACAGATTGGGCTGGACAGCCAGGGGCAAGGCCTTCCTCATTCCCAGAGTGTGGCCTCAGCATATCTCCCCCATCTCCACTCCCAGGAGGGGCTGGTGCCCTACCCCCACCCAGAGTTCATCTGGTGTCAGACACTACCCAGCCCACAGTCAGAGCTGAGCTGGGACCTGGCAGTGTGCTTGCTGGGTCCCGCCTGACCTTTGGCCTTGTCCTCGCTTGGAGACCCTGGTGTGCCACCTTGCCTCTCCTCCCTGAGCAAACAAGAGAAACTCACTCTGTTCTGCCATATCAGGTGGCCCTTGCTGCCAAGGAAAACAGCCCCTACCAAGGTTCACAGCAACCATGAATTGTGAACACAGTCCAGCCACCACGGCCAGAGAGATGGCTACTGTCGGATTCACAGGCTGACTTTGCAAATGTGAACTGGTCCCTTCCTGAAACAGAGGTCACATTCTGCTTACAGATGACTAAGAAAAACTCCCAGGGTGCCCAGCAGTAGTCCTGAACTCACGGCTATCTATGAATACTGCTACCACAGAACACTGCTCTGTGACCTGAGGGAAGTATGTTCCCCTCTCTGGGCCAGACAGGTATCCATACACCTCACAGCTATGAAGATAGCCACAAACTATGTGTAACTCCCACTTCCCAACATTTCTTATTTACTTGGAAAGAATTCTTAATGGTTGTTCACTCGTTAATCTTGGTTTTTAGAGGCAGGGTCCCATTACTTACCCAAAATAGCTGGTATACCCTATGTTTCCCAGGCTGACTTTGAACTTACAAGTCTCTTGGCTTAGCCTCTTGACAGCTGGGACCACAGGCACGTGCCAACATGTTCCACTTGCTATATATATAAAACGTTAAGATAAGTAGTATAGGGCTGGGAAGGTGGCTCTGGGTAAAGGTGCTTGCTGCCCACCCTAATGACCTGAGCTCTGTACCTGAGACCACAGGGCGAAGAGACCCACTTCCCACAAGTTGTCCTCTGACCTCCACACACGCTGCAGTATGTGCATACCCATACACACAGTCACGGTAAAAAAAAAAAAAATCAACTAGGGTCGGGCGTGGTGGCGCACGCCTTTAATCCCAGCACTCGGGAGGCAGAGGCAGGCGGATCTCTGTGGGTTCAAGGCCAGCCTGGTCTACAGAGTGAGTCCAGGACAGTCAGACATACACAGTGAAACCCTGTCTCAAAAAACAAACAAACAAATAAATAAACCGTAAATACAATGTAATAATAAAATGAAATACCCGGCAAAGCTCTCAAGAGTGGTTCCTTATACAGCTACCAGTCACCATCTATATACACATACAATCCCACCTCAGACAGGTGTGCATTGTGTCCGTAGATGGAAGGACACATGTTCACATCAGCAGTTTTTTTTTTTTTGGTTTTTCGAGACTGGGTTTCTCTGTATAACAGCCCTGGCTGTCCTGGACTCACTTTGTAGACCAGGCTGGCCTCGAACTCACAGAGATCCACCTGCCTCTGCCTCCCAAGTGCTGGGATTAAAGGCATGCACCACCATCGCCTGGCTCACATCAGCAGTTCTTAACTTGTGGGTTGTGACCCTTTTTGGGGAGGGGGGGTGTTGCATATCAGATATTCAAACTACGATCCATAACAGTAGCAAAATTACAGTTATGATGTAGCAGTGAAGTAATCTTACAATTGGGGGTCACCACAGCATGAGGAACTGTATTAAAGGGTCGCAGTGTTAGGAGGGTTGAGGACCAGTGCTACACTTGGTTCTGCACCAGGCATTCTCTCTGACCACACCCTGCCTGGAGCCTGGCTCTCACATGTTAACTTGGTCCCTTGAGGGTAGGAAGGCACCCACACTCACTGTGTCGCTGTGTCATTGATACTGTGTATCAATGCACCCAGACTTCTTTCCATAGACTCCCACGATGAATCTGAATATTCTGCCTAACTAAGCTAACTTAGGAAACTTTTAAATCACCAATAAGTGAGGACATGGGTTGTCTACTGCAACAGAAGCCATAAAACTAACTAGACCGCGTATGTAACAATGTTACAATCCTACAGGCAGATAGAAGGGATTCTGGGTCCTCTCCCACAGCAGTCCCTCCTTAATTAAACACAGTTTTGCTTTGTTTTGGTTAATTATAGTCAGAAAAATATTACATTAAAAATTCATGCTTGTTTGTTTAAAAACAGGGACTCACATAGCAGAGGCTAGCCTCAAATTCAACTATATAAACTAGGATAGCCTTAAATGTGTATTATTTCTTTCTCTACTTCCCAAGTGCTGGGATTAAAAATACCTGTCACCAAGTACCTGGCTTTTAATTCATAGGTCTGGTGAGATGGCTCAGCAAATAAAGCAACTGCCACTAGACCCAACAAAGTGAGTTTGAGTTCTGGCAGCCACATGGTGGAAGGAGAAAACCAACTCCCACAAGTTGTCCTCTGGCTTCTTTACTCATGTAGTGGCTTTCCTGTGCACTCACACACACATACAAATAAATACATATTTAATATAAATAATAATTCATATCATTTAGACATTGTTTTTTGATTTTTGAGACAGTGTCTCACTATGTAGTTTGTGTGACCCGGAGTTCACTACATAGATCAAGCTGGCTTCAAACTCACAGAGATCTGCCTGTCTCTGCCTCCTGAGTGCTGGGATTAAAGGTGTGTAACCCCTACCTCTGGCCCTATTCATAAATTTTTTAAATGTTTCATAACAGTGCATTGCTACAATTGTTATTATTGTTAATCTCTTATTATATTCAATTATAAATTAAACTTTACCACAGCTACATATGTACAGAAGAACTGTATCTAAGCCTCAGCCCAGTCTCAGAATCTGTCCTTATGGAAAAAAAAGGGTGACTTGTTGGTTTAATCCACTGGAAAAGCCACTGAGGTTGTCTCCTTGACAAGTTCTTTCTGGCTGTGATTAATGCTGATGGCCAAGTTCAACACAGACCCTCTTTTTGCTTGTTTTTCAGACAGTATTTCTCTGTGTAGCCCTGGCTATCCTGGAACTGTGTAGACCAGGCTGACCTCGAATTCACAGAGAATCGCCTGCCTCTGCCTTCTGAGTGCTGGGATTAAAGGCATGAGTCAAAACTGCCTGGCCAACACAGACCTTCTTTAATGACACTGAATCAGGGAAAGGTCTCACCTTGACTCAATTTCCAGAAGCCAGAAAGAAATAAAGGGGAGGCAGGAAACCCCCAGTAACAACAAAATCCATACTTTGAAGCAAATATCATGAAAGAGCAGGTGTGGTGGAATACTTGGAATCTGTTTGGGAGATGAGTACAGGGGGGTTGGGAGTTCAAGACCAGGCTCAGCTACATAGCTAAGTCTCAAAAAACTCAAACAAATAAGAAGTACTGTCTGTAGGTCTCCCTGAGCAACAGGCAAAACCCAGTAGGGCCACAGAGGACACACAAATGTTTTCTCTTCAAAATTCATGCTCTCTTTTAGGAGGATGGAGACAGACTAACCACACACCAACCTGCTGTCTCTGCCTATCAGACTGGGGTATGTCCAAAAGTGTGTCTTATCACCAGCCAGGGTGGCTGTGGGAGCAGGCACGTGGCAATCCTGTCCCTGTCCTAAATGCAGCAGGGTGTGGCAGCACAGGCCTGTCTTTTCAGCCACTTGACAGGCTGAGGCAAGAGGACTATAAGTTCAGGTCCAGCTTAGGCTACAAAGTGAGTTCATGGCCAGCCTGGACAACTTAGGGACACCATCGCAAGACCAGGAAAAAAGTAAAAAGAAGGCTGGGAGTAAATGTGTTAAAATTAGATACAACAAAAGCATAACAATGTGAAAACTGCAGGTTAACACCCCAATCTCTACCTACAGCCGCCTAAAGCCTGGGCAAGCATGGGGTGGGGGTGGGGTGCAGACATACACTGCTCAGTGCCCTCTGACCCTGGAATCCCACTTTCAGAGACATGTCACACAGACACAACCGTGGCATATGCAGAGTCACTCATGGCTGAGGGGCGCACAATAGCAAAGGAATGGAAATTCAAGTGTGTCAACCAAGGGCCCTGGCCACACAGCTCAGGGCCCAGCTGCACCATTAATTGCTACAGAAGCAAGGAGGCAAGTGTGTTCCCCGTTCTGTAAGGGGGTTACCCAGCTCCTGAGCCCCCTATCTTAGGGATGAAGATGGGGGTTGGAGAGATGGCTCAGCAGTTAAGAGCACTGGCTGCTCTTCCAGAGGACCAGGGTTTGAATCCCAGCACTCTCGTGGTGGCTCACAATTCTGCAACTCCAGGGTCAAGGGATCCAGTGATCTCTTCTGGCCTCCCTGGGCACCACAGGTGGCATGCAGGCATGCATGTGGGCAAAATACTCATACACATAAAAATAAATAAATACAATGTGAAAGTTAAAAAGAAGAAGCAGTGGGCTGGATGGAGCTCAAGGGTAGAGCCAACATCATAAAAAAATATTTATATATGGAAATGAGGGTTTGAAAAACATGAAATACACACAGCTTCCCGTGCCCTGATGTAGGACACATATTTGTGGGATGGGGTGTGGGTGGGTAATACATTCATGCACCACAAGGCTTCTCTGTGTAGCCCTGGCTGTCCTGGAACTCACTCTGTAGACCAGGCTGGCCACGAACTCACAGAGATCTGCCTGCCTCTGCCTCCCAAGTGCTGGGATTAAAGGTGTGTGCTACCACACCCAGCAATTATACAGCTGTGAACTGCCATGTGGTTGCTGGGATTTGAACCCTAGTCCTTTGGAAGAGCAGCCAGTGCTCTTAACACTGAGCCATCTCTCCAGCCCCCCTCCCAATCAGTGGTTTTTAAGGGGATAGAAAAAGGACTGAAAATGTTCTCAAATAGCTGCCCTCATAGGAAGAGGAGATGGATCCAAGGACAACTTTAGCACTGTTGGCATATTTATGCATTTGTTTGTTTTCCAAAATAGGGCAGGCTGGCCTTGAGCTTGCCTCAATCTCCTGAATGCTGAGTTATACACACACACATACACACACACACACACACACACACACACACACACACACACACACACTGGTACACCTGGCACACCTGGCTAGGACTTTTGGTTGGTTGATTTTGTTTTTTCCAGACAGGGTTTCTCTATGTAGCCCTAACTGTCCTGAAACCCACTTTGTAGACCAGGCTAGCCTTGAACTCAGAGAGCCATCTGCTTGCTTTTGTTTCGTAAAGGAGAATATATCTGAATACTTATTAGGTAATTACAAATGAATTCCCAAAAGCTATCACAATCTTGCCCACCAGTGAGTATGAGTGTGGTGGGAATTAACCATATAGGTCACTTGTGGCTTCGGGATAGGCTCCCCTGAGGCCACCAAAGAACCTCAGATCAGTGCTAAGGAGACCCTAGGATCTTAGGGCCCAGTGAATCCTACCTTCACTCCAACATGTGCCAGGCTAAGCCCTTGGAAGGCACTACCTCTCTACAATCACCATTTTACAGACAAGGGTATAAGGCTGAGGTACGAGGGGAGGGTGGAGAATCAAGAACTTCCCTAGGATCCCAAATTGAAAGAGGCAGAGTCTGGATTTGAACCCAAGCCTCTGCTTCCAGGCCTACAAACAGTCAGTGTTCTCAAAGATACACTGATGGTGGCAGAAGAGGGTGCTAATCTGTTTACCTAAAAACATAACTGTGTGGCTGCCCCCAGTCATAAGAGGAAGGCTAGAAAGGGATCAATGACAACCCCCCCCCCCCCGTTCTCTCAAGGCACCCATCAAATAGCCCTCCTGTCCTGAGCATCAGGACTTAATCCATAGTCTTTCCTAAATTCCTGTCATTGTCCCCCCTCCTGCCCCCTGAAACAGGGTCTTACTATGTAGCTCAGGTTGGCCTTGAATTCATGATCCCCCTGCTTCAGCCTCCTGCTCACAGGAGCACCAGGACTACAGGCCTGTGTGCCACCGCACCCTGCTAGAACCTTCTAAAATCCCAGTCATCTAGATGGACTCTTAAGAGCTCCTGTCTGCCAGGAAGCCCTCCCCAAAAGCCTGGACTGAGCCTCCCTTCCTGAAGTAGTCATCTTTCTTTTGTAAAGCAGTCTAGGAACTCCAGACCCACAAATAAAGGCAACAGGAAACATAGATGGAGCCAGGCTTCAGACACCCAGATCCTACCTGTGGGGGGTAGCCCTGCTACCCCTCCCACTTTGTTCAAGCTCCTCTGTGCTTATCACTAAGTCCCAGGTAAGATTATCCTTTGTCCCAAAGTTGGGGAGGGGGGTGTTAAAATTAGCAGAAAGATGGGCATCCCAGCACTCAGAAGGCAGAGGCAGGAAGATCTCTGTGAGTTCAAGGCTTGCCTGGTCTACAAAGCAAGTTCCAGGACAGCCAGGGTTGAGATGCCCTGTTTCAAAAAACAAAACAAAACAAAAAAAAAAGATAGGCACTTCATCTCACATTCTTCATAGTTTTTCTAAAGCCAAAGAAGCAAAGAGTTGTCTCTAGGTCAGACTTGCTTGCCTGTTTAGAAACTAGCTATGGAGATGGGAGTTTCTCCTTTTGATTACATTACTAGAAGCTCAGCCATGAGCCGACATTTTAAACTTGCAGTTTTCCTGCTAGGCAATGTCTCTTCATAACTCTCTCAAGTCAGTTCCTCTCTCCAAACCATCAGGCTTTAAAAAAACTGGGATTAAAGGCATGGGCCACTAAGCCCGGCTAACTCTCCTGTTTTAACAATAGCGCCATCTAAGCTGGGCGGTGGTGGCGCACGCCTTTAATCCCAGCACTTGGGAGGCAGAGGCAGGCGGATCTCTGTGAGTTCGAGGCCAGCCTGGTCTATAAAGCAAGTCCAGGACAGCCAGAGATGTTATACAGAGAAACCCTGTCTCAGAAAAACCAAAAAAAAAAACAAAAAACAAAAAACAATAGTGCCATCTGATATTCTTTCTGGAGCTAGATGGGGATGGGCAAGGTCACGGAGTAGTAAAGACCATCAGATGTCTGTGGACTGAGACAGGTTCTGCAGGAGAACTACCGCGCCAGGTGAAGAGCAACGCTTTGTTAGTCCTATAGAAGCTTAGGATATAAAGTCCAAAAGCCTTCAAGGCTTTAAGAAAACCTTTGAGCCTTAGCTTCTGAACAAGGACCGTAGGACTCTAGCCTAAATCTACTGAGTGTAAGCCAATTACTTTAATTAAGCCAAGTCCTCCACCTAGGTCTGCAGGGATGAAACCTACAAAATATTCAGTTAACAGTCTTTCCGTAACTGCAGAACCCCCTTCTTCCCCGGGATACAGAACAACCTAGCCAGCAAGGCGTTCCACCTTCTTTCTCAGTTACTGCCTCCTCCAAGCAGCCTTCCCTGATCCCCAGGGCCAGGCACTAGGCCTGGTGCCTCTTCCACATTCTAAGATGCCACACCTCACACTGTAAGAGCAAACCAATATAATATTGAAGAGTGGGGGCCAGAGAAATGAGAAAACCCGATCCCAGGATGTGAGTGACTAGAAAGAAACTTCTGAGCCTGTTTTCTCCTCTCTTAAGAGGAGAAAATCCTAGCCATATCTAGCAATGGTGGTACAAGCCTTTGATTCCAGCATTCTGAGTTCAAGGTCAGCCTGGTCTATAGGGAGTTCCAGAACAGCCAACACTACCTAGAGAGACCCTGTCTAAATGCAACAAAAGATGCCTAGCCAAAAGGTCTAGACTAGCCTCCAGTGTGCTATCTTGGCTTCCCTGAAGGTACGGTGCCTGTCTGCGTCCCTCCCCCACTTCAGCCCCGGTGGAGTAGTATGTTGCCACAGAAACATCTTAGCAAGCAGTGGCTGAGACTAGACTGGTATAGTCTCCAAGTGAGGTCTGTGGAACTAATATGGGGAAGGAGCCTGGGAGTAGAAGGAACCTATCATTTCACACCCTGATGTCTCCAGGCTCCAAAACCTCCCAAGGCCATCAACACAACTATGATCCCAGTTCTGGCCCTACATTCAGCTGGGCTCCCGGACAGACCAGAAACGATGCTTCAACCCCTGCTCAGCCTGTGGGCTACTTTCCCCACCTCCACACAACTCAGCCATATGCAGTCCCCTCACCATTCCTGGCACTACCTTAGCCTCCCATTCCAGTGAATGCCCAGCCCAAAAGCTATCCTTCTAGCTCCGCCCCCCTCCCCCAGTGAAGACTTTCTAGACAAGACTGGACCTCTCTCTGTTCCTTTCACAAGTCACTTAGCTCCTCCCACGCCGACTCAAAGGTGACCCTCAGATGTGAGGTTTAAAGAGCCCATAGAGAAACCCCTGGTGTGGTCGTGCCAGAGAGTAAGCCCAACACTTGGGAAGATCTAGATCAAGGCTAGCCTCTGCTACACAAGGAATTTGAAATCAGCTTCGGGTACAGAGAAAATTCAAGGCCCAGCTACAAACGACCCTGTCTCAAAAAACAAAAACAAATCGAATAAAAAACAAAACAAAACAAACAAACCAATCGCCAAGAGCCCAACACTCCAGGGTTGACAGTGCCTACCGCCGCGGATTTAAATTGGTCCCAGAAGAAGGAATAATGTTTACCCCTCCCCGATCTCATGAAAACCAAACAATACTCAAAAAACACTCTGGGAGAAGGGTTTAAAAATGCGAATTTCTTGCTGCACTTCCGGAGATTCAAAGAACAATTTCACATTTTTTCCGAGGGTGGGGCCCAAGAATCTGAATTTTAAACAACCCCAGGCAGGAGATGGCGGAGGAAAAAGGGTGAGGGCTCACCAAGGAACATCAGAAACCCCGGAAACTAAGGCAGCACGCCCCAGGTGGAGGTGGCGCCTCTCTTGGAGGACAGGAAAGGCCTAGTCTCAGTAGTGGGCCTCCGGACTCCACAGCCTGGCCCTAGCAGCCTAGCTCGATGTGCCCACTGGAGGGATGGTGACAGAAAGGGATCTGAGACCACCTCCAGTGGCACTCTGGGCCTATGCCAGTGGACCTTAGTGGAGACCGCTCCCCAGGGTCGGCCACAGACCTTCAGACCCTCACAGAAGAGTACTGTGAAAAAACACTTCAGGATGCACCCAGTGGGAAGTGGTAACCCTTGGGTCCCCAGCTGGGGTCTGCACAGAGAGATCTGGGGATGGCAGGCACGTGGCTTCCGGCCTCTCGCGAATCTCCACAGCCCAAGGCAGGACCCGGCGGGCCCAGGCCAGGTGCCCTGGAAGGAGCGCGCGTCGGGGCCACCAATGCGCTGTCCTGCCCTGTCCAGGAGAGCTGCAGGGCAGTCGTACTGACTGGCTGGAGCCTAGTGAACAGGCAGGCAGTGGACTTTGCCCGGCGGAGAGGGCCAGGGCAAGGTCCCAGAGGGAAGGGGAGGAGGGCAGAAGGAAACGGACAGACTGGCGGACACTTGTGCGCGGCGATCTCTGCAGCGGTGTCGCCGCGCGAACTACCCGGGTGGGGTCCCCTTCACATGAGTCAAGCTGTGCTCGCTTGCCCACACGGGCGTCTCGAGACACGAGGTATACCTGGCGACCTCGGGAGCGTGAGTCCCGGCGGCGGGGGGCGGTTCCCCATCTAGTCCCCGAACTACCCGGGCTCACCAGCTGCAGCAGCGCGAGCACCCCGAGGGCGGAGCGCACAAAGCCCAGGTCAGGTCGTAGCGCGGATACAGACGCGCCCACGCCCTGTGCGGGGCTGCTGGTCCTCGTGCTCACTTTCGACGGAAACTCCGCCATGGCGATCGCAAGTCGACGACGCTCCGGCCGCGCTCCCGGCGCTGCTCCGGGGCTGCGACCGCGGCTCCGGCTGCGGGCGCTGCGTGGGATCCTCCAGCGGAACCGACAGGTGCGCGACGCCCCGCCCCGCTCTGCCCGAGGCCCCACCCACCTCTAAGGCCCCGCCCCTTAACCCTCAGTTCGCCTGGCTGCTCTAGTTAGCCGTCTTGAAGTCTGGGTCTGCAGACCCGTCTACTGGCAACCAAAGCGGCCTCCTTCTCTCCCATGTCCCTAGGGTGTTGTGTCCTTGTCCTCGGGCCGTTCTATGTGAATAAGCGTCCCGGAGAGGTCTGTCCAGACCAGGGGGACGCAGTGGAGGCCTATCTTTTTTCTACACTGCAGGCGGGGTTCTTTCTAAACATAATGCAAACCCGGCAAGGTGACTCACGCCTGTAATCTCAGGAGGAGCAGAGGAGAGGGGATCACGGAAAACTCAAGGCTAGCCTGGCTGTATAATGAATTCCAGGTTTGTCTGTGCTACAGGTGTCTCAAAACAGAGTGACTGACTAACTAAATAAATAAAAACACTACCCAAGACGGGCAGAGAGGCAAATGACTGTAATCCCAGCACTGAGAGGTCAGGAGGATCAATTCAAGATTATCTTGGGCTACACAGTGAATTCCAGGTTAGTCTGGGATACATGAGACCTTGTCCACAAACAACAACAACAACAAAACAAAACAAAAATGGCTCCGACCAACAAAACAAACAAACCAACAAAAACATTGTCTAGTGACACACATCAATCCTGGATATTAGGGAGCTAAAGACAGAAAACCAGTTGGGAATGGAGTCACTTGCTAGCGTGCTTTCTGTTGTAGCGGGGTAGGCAGAGGTCCCTGGGGTCTGTCCCCAGCACCACATGTAGTAACTGACTATCTAGACATTCATGTGTCCCACGTGTTTATGTGAGACAAGCAATAAGTGACAAGTGATAGGCCAGGGAGGAAAAATAAATTCAGGTAGTGACAACTGCTGCAGTGACTGAATCAATGGGGATCAGATAGAGTGACCAGGGGATGATTTTTAGACAGGATGCTTGTCTTAGGGTTACTATTGCTGTGACAAAACACCATGACCAAAAGCAAGTTGGGGAGGAAAGGGTTCATTTGGCTTACACTTCCACAGCACTGTTCACCATTGAAGGAAGTCAGGACAGGAGCCTGGAGGCTGGAGCTCATGCAGAGGCTATGGAGGAGTGCTGCTTACGGGCTTGCTCTCCGTGGCTTGCTCAGCCTGCTTCCTTATACAGCTCCAGGGGGCAGGGATGGCACACCACCCACAATGGGCTGGCCCTTCACACATTGATCACTAAGAAAATACTCTGCAGGGTCGGAGGCATTTCCTCCATCCAGGTTCCCTCCTCTCAGATGACTCTAGCTTCTGTCAAGTTGATGTAAAATTAACCAGCATAATGATCAAGGAAGACCTGTTGGAAGGGGTGGCAGGTACAGAGGCCTGAATCTGTGAGCAGGAGGAAACCTTGGGAGGAATTGGGTGAGGAGCTTAGTTTGTGCAAAGGCCCTGTGGCAGGACCAACTGAGGCAGTTGGAGAATTAGAAAGCAGGTCCCCAGTGGGACTGGAGCAGAACGCATGAGGGTGAGACTGGCCCCCATGGGTAGGAGCCAGGTCACAGAGACTGTGACGGCATCTTTACTATCCTCTGGCTCCTAACAACTTTAATTGCAAGACACAAAAGTATCTTCTCTCTTAGTTACAGAGGCTAGTCACACGAGCACAGCATCCTTCAGCCACAGTCATGGTGTCCTGAGGCCAGGTGGCCTCTCGGGCTCTATTCTTTTTTTTTTTTTTTTTTTTCCACTTTTTGTTTTGAGACAGGGGATTGCTCTGTAGCCCAGACTGGCTTCATGTTTTTGCCATTCTTCCTTCCTACCTCAGGTCCCCACATGCTGGGATTACAGATGAGCCATCAGTGGGATTCTGGTACCCTACCTAGCTCTGCTTCTCTGGGTGTCCTCAACTCTCCTCTTCCTATATACAGGATCTCTCTCTCTCTCTCTCTTTCTCTCTCTCTCTCTCTCTCTCTCTCTCTCTCTCAGGATCTCTGTCCGTCTTTTGTAAGGATATAGTCATGAAGTGCAGTTCAGTCTTCTCAAATCAGGAGTCTTAAATAGTTATCCAGTTACCCAGTCACTAGCAATCTACATAGATTCCTTTTTCTTCTTTTCTTTTTAAAGACAAAGTCTCAGGTAACCCAGGCTGGCCCTGAACTTGATATGTGGCTGAGGATGGATCTGGCCTGCTTCTGCCTCCCAAGTGCTGAGATTACAAGCACCAGTTTATGCTGTGCTGAGGACTGAATCCAGGGCCCTGAACATACTAAACAAATATTCTAGCACTGAACCACATGCCCAATACAATACACCCAGTGACTTTTCCCCCCGGAGACAGGGTTTCTCTGTGTAGCCCTGGCTGACTAACTTGGACTGACTCTGTAGACCAGGCTGACCGTGAACTCACAGAGATCCGCCTGTCTCTGCCTTCCTAGTGCTGGGATTAAAGGAGTGTGCCACCACTGCCCAGCTCCCATTTATTTCTTAAAATCTGTTCGGGGGCCTAGTAGCAGAGTGCAGCTGCTCAGAGGCCATGAGGAAAGGGAGTCTATCAGGGATGGGCTGCTCTCTTCTGCTGAGTATGAGCTCAAGAGGGGTATATGGGGATCCCTGAGGGAGGAAGGAGACGCAGGTCCACCTAGCTGGATCAGCTGAATTCACTCTGGAGACCAACGGGATGGCAGATAACTAATTTTTTTGGGGGGGGGAGATTTTTTGAGATGTTGCCCGGTTTGGCCTCAACTTTGCTGCAGACTGGATCCTCTTGTCTCTATTTCTCTGGTTATGGGAGCTGCCACACCTGGAGGCTCCCTTCCTTCCTTCCTTCCTTCCTTCCTTCCTTCCTTCCTTCCTTCCTTCCTTTCTTCTTTCCTTTTGACAGGGTGTAACACTAAAGCCCAGGCTAGCTTTGGACTCACTATATGGTTGAGAATGTCCTTGAACTCCTGCTTCTACTGTCCGAGTAGTGGAATCACAGGTGTGGGTCATCCTCTGGGTCTATCAGTTTCCATTGTTTCTGTTTTTTACTATTACTCTTTTATTTTTCAAGACAAGTTTTCTCTGTGTAAGGCCTGGCTGTCCCGAAACTTGCTCTGAAGATCAAACTGGCCTTAAACTGAAAAATTTGCCTGCCTCTGCCTCTGGAGTGCAGGGATTAAAGGTATGCACCAGCACTACCCAGCTATCCTGTTTCTTTATAAGGTAAGTCCACAGATCTGGAGGACTAGAACAAAAATATTCAGAATATCATTGGATAGCATTATTCAGCCCCCTGAAATGATGTCTGCAGGGTTTAAACTGACTTGGTGGTGCAAGCCTGTAATCTCAGCAAGGAGGATGAGGAGTTCAAGGTCATTCTCTTACCTGGTGAGACCCTGTCTCAAAAAAAACAAAAACAAAAACAAAACAGGAGGGTTTTAAGATCTTGGGACTTTGACAGAATGTCTGGTTGATGCTAACTTAGCCCGTTACCACTAAACCCTTTTCCTCAGTGCGCCTGGAACCCTCGAATGTGAACACAGACACCACACACACACACACACACACACACACACAC
>CAJQZJ010032284.1:6314372-6349848 GCA_907164525.1 Lophiomys imhausi
ACACCACACACACAGCACACAACACACAACACACACACACAGACACCACACACACACACACACACATACACCACACACACAGCACACAACACACAACACACACACACAGACACCACACACACAGCACACAACACACAACACACAACACACACACAGACACCACACACACACACACACACACACACACACATACACCACACACACAGCACACAACACACAACACACACACACACACACACACACCACACACACACAGCATACAACACACAACACACACACACAGACACCACACACACACACACACACACATACACCACACACACAGCACACAACACACAACACACACACACAGACACCACACACACACACACACACACACACACCGTCTAAAGCAACTACTCTGCAAGTGAAAAGTGCATTTCAGTAGCTGCAAAACTGTAACCCAGAGACCAGTCCAAGTTCAGAACAAAGCTGGGGTGGGTCCTTAACTTTATTATGACACGGAGAACAATAAGGGAGTTGTTTTTGAGGCAGATTCTAAAACAGTAGTGTGTTTTTGTTTTGCCTTTGGTTCGCATTCAATCCTACTTTCATTCCTTTCAAACGGCATCCTGGAGCACTGGTCAGCTGCCAGTCAAAGTGGGAGGGGCTCTGAGCCAGACTGGAACCAGCTGCCCACCCAGGTCCACACACATGCAATGAGAGCTCTGGATTGTTAGAATGTACAGCAGGGACAGACAGACAGCCCAGGGTGGGGAATCAGCTTAACCCTCTCCCAGGGATGGTCTCTGCTCACCCAGAGCACCTGTGATCACATACTTGTTCCCTGTGCAGTTCTGCATAGGGCTCCTTTCGGGTGAACCCCCCTACTCTGGACCTGTTGGGATCGGAGGGATGCTGACAGGTTTTTCACAGAGCAGATGAACAATCAGTCCAGGAGCCAGGCCTAGTCCTGCAACACCTGTATTCCCAACTACTTGAAACACCGAGGCAGGGGAATTAACCTTAGTTCCAGGCCAGCCGGCCTGGCCTATATAGAAGGACTTTGTCACAAAAATATCAACAGGGCCACGAACAGTGACCCATGCTTTTAATCTCAGCACTCAAGAGGCAGAGGCAGGCAGATCTCTGTGAGTTCGAGGCCAGCCTGGTCTACAAAGCGAGTCCAGGACAGCCAGAGCTGTTATACAGAGAAACCCTGTCTCGAAAAACCAAAAAAAAAAAAAAAAAAACAAAACATTAAAAAAACCCAAAACACTGGACAAGGCTGTCGGAGACTGTGCCTCCAAAATTAGTGGGATGAGGGAGGCAGGCAGATCTCTAGAGCTCATTGGTCTAGCCCAGAAATGAGCCTGTGGTTCAGTGAGAGACCCTGTCTGAAAGCAACAAGGCACAGAGGAATAGAAGGGAGAACAGATGTCCCTCTCTGCCCTCCCCATATGCCACCATGGGTGGATTCTCTGGCACCTTTGTGTATGCCCCATACACCACACGCACTCAGCAAACCCAAGAAGAAAAACCAAAAGTATTGAGAGATGCAGGGAGGAAAAAAATATACAAAGCAGGTCACTGAAAAATAATAACACTATTTAAATTAACGATTAAATTTCAATTCTAAGGAATTTACAGGACTGTCCCTACAGGCTTCTTCTAAGTTTCCAGCTAGCACATACTGATAGTTATCTAATATTTGTGCTGATGGTGTGCGGTTGGTGCTTTCCAATTTAATTATTAATTATTAATTATTAATTCATTCATTCACATGTTTTCTTGCCGGTCACAGCCTCCTCTACCCTTTAATAAATGGCTGCTAAGACTTGGATGGATTTTATCAGTTCTTTTTTTTTTTCTTCTTCCTGTTTTTAAATTTTCACTGGTGTGTCTATGTAGAAATATAGAGACTTGCACGTGTATATCTAAAAACCTTCTATTAACTTTAACCAAATGGGATTATTATACATATTGATTTTAAAAATTATTATTTATTTTCTGCGTGGGGGTGTTTTGCCTGAGAATGTATTTGTGAGCCACATGTAGTGCCGGATGCGGCCAGACGAAGGAGCCCCAGGAACTAGGATTCCAGATGATTGAGAGCTGGCCTGTGAATCCTGGGAATCAGCCACGTGCACAAACAAGCTGGGTTTATGGCGATTTGTTACAGCAGTAACAAATTCCTGACCACCCGGGGCTAGAATTTGTTACAACTGTCAGTATTAGCTGGAAACTTTACAACTGTCAGTATTAGCTGGAAACTTAGAAGCCCTTAAGAAAAGTCCTGTAAATTCCTTGGAATTGAATTTAATAGTTAATTTAAATAGTGTTATTATCCTTCAGTGACCTGTTTTATATATATATATATATATTTTTTTTTTAATCCCTCCCAGCATCTCTCAACACTCAACATTCTTGGTTTGTCTTCTAGGGTTTGTTGAGTGTGTGTGGTGTATGGGGTGTACACAAGGGTGCCGGAGAATCCGCCCATGGTGGCATATGGGGAGGCCAGAGCGGGTGACTGGGGTGACTGTCCAGCCTTGTCGTGAGTGCCCCTGACGACGGGGCTGTCCACTCAGACGCCCTGTTGCCTTACCCTCAAACGCTCCTCCAAACCACCACCCTCCAGTCGGGGGCCCCGGGCAGCAAGCAAAAGGACTGAGGTCGCCTTGCGCTCCAATGTTCTGGTCTCAGGGCTTTGAGGGCAGATGGCATCTTCTTCGTAAGTTCTCCAGCTGCTCAGAGGCGGACGGCTGCGCCCACGGCATGCCCCGCGGGCAGGCCATCCTCGGCCCGGTGGCCTTACTAAGAAGCCGTAGAGCCCCCCCGGGGCGGTGGCCTAGAACCCAGCAACAGCAGCTCGTTCTCTTTACGTCTATCGTTCTTTTCGATACAGCGTAGGAGAAAGAGGTTTTCCGCGTTGTTCCCAGGGAAAACAACTACACGTCAGTTTGAGACGCGTCTTGCCGACACTGAGTGTGTTTGCTGTTGTTGTTGATTTAGTTTTTTGGTTTTTTGAGACAGAGTCTAACTCCATAGTCCAAGCCGGTCTGGAACGCGAGGCGGTCCTTCTGCTTTAAATTGCTGCGCGCTAGGGTTCCAGGTGAGGGTCACCGCGCCCTGCTACTACTGCCGATGATTTATTTATTTTCTTAACCCTGGGTGGACCGGACGGTGGAAATCGCAGAGTGGGAGAGACGACGGCTGAAGGTCCCAAGCAAGCGTGTGCGTGTGATGGCAGCTGGAGTGAAGGCGGGAGTGGGAAGGCGAGCAGAGGTAAAGGCAGGGCGGAGTTACGCGGTGGGACCCGCGGAGGTGGGGAAGGGTGTCACCGAGTGTCAGTAACTAAAAGGAACACGAGAGCACCGCACTCATGAGTCAGGATGGCCGAGCGGTCTAAGGCGCTGCGTTCAGGTCGCAGTCTCCCCTGGAGGCGTGGGTTCGAATCCCACTTCTGACAACATTTCATTTTTATTATTTTTTTAACCTGAAACTCAAAAAGCAAGTTTGAAAACTAGACTTGTACTTGCCAGACCAGAGTGGGAGTTATCAATTTTTTCCTCGTTCCTAAATTCTTTTTCCAGTTTCAAATCAAAGAAATATGTAGTAGGAAGAAAATAGCTTTTTAAAAGTATATAATGGCATTTAAAACGACGAAAAAGAGAATGCTATTTTTAAAAGTCGGTAGTGATCTCACAGGAGAGGAAAACGGTAGTTTGTCAGAAGTGGGATTCGAACCCACGCCTCCAGGGGAGACTGCGACCTGAACGCAGCGCCTTAGACCGCTCGGCCATCCTGACAACTGAAGGCGATGGTTCTAGGCAAGCCTCTTTATAGGAGTCTTAGTGTGCGCATGTGCACTGAGTAGTGGCCGACGTCTGGTTCCCGCGCTGGGCGGAGCAAGTGCCCTGTGCGATGCGGCGCAATGGTCACAGGAGGGCGCTCGCCTCCCGCTAGAAAATCCAAAAGGCTTCCATTCAGAGGAATGCAGAAACGGTGCCCTTTGGTCCTGTGGACCTGCCAGCAACCCTCCTTTTTTTTTTTTTTTTTTTAAGCCCCCACCCTCATGTCTCTTTGAGACGTGGCAATCTAGTCCGTGTACTCGCGGCAGCTAACAGCACCTAACTTCTGCTACCGGTGACGTCGTAAAGTCGTGGCCCTGTTGCCTAACAGGGGTCAAAACCTCAACTTCCCATTTGCGGGGTTACTTGGTTAGTTTCAGGCTAAGGCTTAGATGAACACGGAGGCAGCACCATCTGATCTGGGTTCTGGCTGTGTCCTCAGTGCCTGACGACACACAGTAAGTGTGCAGGACAGACCTCCCCACTAACCCTGTGCAGTCTCCCATCGGGTCGTTGGGTGACTCATCTCTCCTCCCCGCCGCGCGTGGCACCTTCTGTTCCTTCTCGCCCCCTTATTCCCAAACCGTGGACTTGCTCACGCACAAGAAAATCTGAGCCCAGGGCGGGGCGTTCCCCACGTTATTTCCAAAGCACTCCTCCTCCCGGGACCTCAGATGTCTGGGACCCTAGGCTCCTCGGACACCGTGCACGCACTGGCGGGGAGACAGGAGACTGACCACACAACTTGCTGTGTGACGGTGGCAGGCGCTGTCCTTTCACTGTACTGAGGGTCTGTCTGAAAGAGGATCTGGAAGGAGTTCTTTGAGCAGCCCGAAAGTTGTGATCGCTAGGGTACCATTGGTCCCTTGGAGCCCTCACATTTGCCTGAGGTTGTGTGAGGGGCGGCAGGAGACAGTTTCTCGCACACCCTGCCTCAGGATCCTCAGGGCTTGGGATGGAACCTGGGTGAGTGAGCAGGGACCCTAGTTGTTATGGAGATGTGATTAGACTCCCACGGCCTTTGCCCCAGTCCTCAAAGCCCCGCCAGAATCTTGCTTCCTGGGATTTGCAATGGCCTTTCCTGAAATAGGATTGCCTCGGCCATAGAAACAAACCAAGCTAACAAACATTTATGGAACGCTTGGTGTATGCCAGCCAGATCCTTCCGGGTGCTGTGAACAAAACCCAACGCCCTCTCTTAAGACTGCTTCATAGGAGGAAGGTAAGACACTAACTAGATGGATAAGCTCAAGGCTGGAAAGACACTGACCGAGGCAGGAAACAGAAAGATGCACAATGTCCTCTTGGGCTACCCATGCAACTAACTCTTCTGTTTGTTTTAAAAAATAAATTTATTTATTCATTTTTTGTGTGTGTTTGTGTGCATGGTGTGTGTAGAGGTCAGAAGGCAACCTTGAGGAATTGGTTTCCTCTTTCTCCTTCACATGGGCTCAAACTCGGGCCACTGAACTTACACTGAAGACATCTTTGCCTGCTGAGCCATCCCTCTGGCCCTTGTCTATTTTTTTTGGGAGGGGGGTGGCAGGGCCTCCCTACATCTTATTTCAGGCTGGCCTCAGATTCAGTATTCTCCTGCCTCTGTCTCCCAAGTGCTGGGAGAGTGGGTGTTCTAGCTTGCTCTTCTGTTGCTATGATAAACAACCATGACCAGAAGCAACTTGGGGAGGAAAGGGTTTATCTCATTTTACTAGTCTGCCTCTAAGCAGAAAGCGCAGAGGAAGCTGCTCCCTGGCTGTCTGTCTCCCAGGCTCTGGGTCAGCCACCTTTCTTACACAATTAAGTTCCACTTTTCTAGGAATGGTACTGCCCACAGCAGGCTGGGCCTTCATACATCAAATTAGGGATCAAGAAAATGTCGCGTGATGCCGGGCGGTGGTGGCGCACGCCTTTAATCCCAGCACTTGGGAGGCAGAGGCAGGCGGATCTTTGCGAGTTCGAGGCCAGCCTGGTCTACAAAGCGAGTCCAGGACAGCCAGAGCTGTTAAACAGAGAAACCCTGTCTCGAGAAACCAAAAAAAAAAAAAAAAGAAAAGAAAATGTCGCGTGGACTTGCCCATAGGTCAATCTGACTTGAGTTCAAGGACAGAACCAACTCCTTTAATTTGTCCTTTGACCTTCGGATATTAACCAAATTTCTACCCATTTACAAACTGATGCCAGCCTTCTCAATTGTCAGTATGCATGTCTTCAAATTCTCCTTTAAGCTTCAACACTGCACTGGTTCCCACATTGGTTAATGATCTCAATAAGATATTTAGATGGTATCCAGAGCCTCGGACATACGCTGTGCAAGGGTGGGATTTATTTAATCATTTCTGTTTCTTATGTGTGTGCATGTTTGTGGTGTGTGTGTGTTTACACAATCTTGACAGCCAGAGGACAAACTCAGGGACCGCCCCTCAGGCCCTGCCCCCCCCCCGTGTTTTGAGACAGGGTCTTCCACTAGGACCTGAGATTTGCCAGTTATGCTGTGGTGGCTAGCCAGGGACCCCATAGGGACCTTCCTATCTCCATTTTCCAAGGGCATAAATGACAAGCATGCACTACCACTATGACATTCAGGTAAAGAGACCACATCAGGGCGTATAGCCAACCCCACAATAACAATAACTGTAATAATGATCATGATGATAAATGAAATTTAACAAACAAAAAAATACTGATTAAGAGCCACTCGCGCCGGGCGGTGGTGGCGCACGCCTTTAATCCCAGCACTTGGGAGGCAGAGGCAGGCGGATCTTTGTGAGTTCGAGGCCAGCCTGGTCTACAAAGCGAGTCCAGGACAGCCAGAGATATTCAGAGAAACCCTGTCTCGAAAAACCAAAAAAAAAAAAAAAAGCCACTCGCTTTTAATCTCACCACTCAAGGAGGCAGAGGCAGGTTGATCTCTGGGTTCTGGTCTACATAGTGAGTTCCAGGCTATCCAAGGCTCTACACAGTGAGACCCTGCCTCAAACCAAAACCAAATGAAAACAGGGATTCAGAATGGTTAGAGGCTTTTTACGGGCCTGATAAGGTTTTAGTGAGTTCAAGAGGAAAGGCAAACAAAATCACCAGACTGTTTTAAGTGGGGATTGTAGCAGGTCCTGATGGCCCCTTTAATTATGCACGGAAAACAGGTGGGAGTCTGAGAGGAACCAGGGAAACCTTGTCTGGGAAGGTGAGCCAGGCTGGAGGGTGGCTAGCCTCCCAACTGACAGCCCAAGCTGTGTTCTGGCTTTAGAGAAGACGGGCCCTGCTGCCTGGCCTGTGGAGGGCATCATGCCACAGGAAGACTTGCCAAGACCACAGAGGGGCCAGAGTTCTCACTCCTCTTTCAGGCAGCTGCTTCCACAAAGATATTGAGGTTGCCCTTTCAACTACATTGCTTAAGGTCCCCCTCGGTGCTGGGGTGCAGCACCCCTCCATCACCCTTCTTCAGCAACCCCAGCTTTCCTGAGTGAACATCACTTCAGACAGAGAAAGGCATGTCTGGGAGCACGAGAGTTGGCCTGCTGCAGCTGCTTTGCTCCTGGCCTACCGAGGCAGATGGGTATCACTGGTCATGGTCAGTCACATCTCCCGCTGCTGCCCCTGGTACCTTTTAGGTGACCACTCTCTGACCCAGGGGAGTCTTTTCACAGCCTCATTCCAACCTGGACTCCCCAAAGCCAAAAATATCTTCCTTCCTCTAATCAGCAGCCTGAATAGCCACAACAGCCCCAGGGAGGGACAGGTCTTACCTCTCCCTCCTGGCTCAGGCCTTTGTCCAGGTTGGAGGAAAGTCCCCAGGCTGATCTGGAAAGCCCTGTGTGGCAGGGAAAGTCCCTGTGTGGCTCCTGAGGTACTACTGGGCTCTGGTCAGTACCAAGGAAGCCAAGTAGTCATGTGGAGAGACCTGGTGATCATCTATCCAAGGATCCGGAGAGGTGGACTCCTAGCATTCCTATGACACTGGCTCTGGTCACATTCTCTTCCGGGAAATGCCACTGTGGACTTCCTGGTCCTAACAGCACCACAATGAAATATATCACCCTTATCTGACGGATGAAGATCATGAACCTCAAGAGAGGCGAGTAGCTCATTGTTAGTCAGACAGCTAATAAACTGACCTGATCTATCTGCATTAAAACTCCCTCCTTGGAGGGCTGGGTCTAGAGAGATGGCTCAGGGGCGAAGATTGATTTCTGCTATTCCAAAGTACCCGAGTTTGGTTCCCAACTCACATCTGCAGTTCCAGGAGATCCCACACCCTCTTCTGGCCTCCAAGGGCACCCACATGTGCATATATACATTTTTTTGTTTTGTTTTGTTTTTAGGTTTTTCGAAACCAGGTTTCTCTGTGTATCCTTGACTGTCCTGGACTCACTTTGTAGACCAGGCTGGCATTGAACTCACAGAGATCCTCCTGCCTCTGCCTCCGGAGTGCTGGGATTAAAGGCATGAGCCACCACACCCAGCAATTGCAGACAGCTGTGAACTGCCATGTGAGTGCTGGGATTTGAACTCGGGTCCTTTGGAAGAGCAGTCAGTGCTCTTAAGTGCTGAGCCATCTCTCCAGCCCCATGTTGTTGTTGTTGTTTTCTCTGTGTAACAGCCCTGGCTGTCCTGGACTCATTTTGTAGACCAGCCTGGCCTTGAACTCCCAGAAATCCATCTGCTTCTGCCTCACGATTGCTGGGTTTAAAGGTGTGCCCACCACGCCTGGCTATACATTTAAAAAGAAAAAAAAAAAAGCCTTCTTCAGGAATGCCTTGTGCCTAAGGCTTTGCTAGGTGAACTCTGAGGTAGCCTCTTCATGGTCTTAACTGCTGACCCATCTCTCTGACCCTCCAGTTTTATAGTTAACACTGAGATGGCAAAACCAGAATTTCTTTAACTTAGCAATACTGTCTTTAAATTTGTTTGGATGGAGATCTCATTCTATAATTCACACTGATCCCCCAAGTCCATGGCAATCCTCCTGTCTCAGCCCCCAGTGTGTGGGGATTACATCCGTGAATACATAGATGCGCTGCCTGACTTCCAAGGCAGAGCCTTGGGTCTTCATGCTCCAGCCCTATTGTGCCTCTTGACTCTGCCTGATCCAGGGTCTCTTCTCATTGCCTCCTTAGGAGGAAGAAGAAAATCCCAGGCTATGAGAGTTTGCTGAGTCAGAAGCAGGTTGGACCTGGAAGGGCTATTTCTAGAACTGTTTTCATTATTGGAGGCAACTAAAAGAATGGGTAGTTTTTTCCTAGCATGATTGTCCAAGTGATGTGGCCAAGCTTTTGTACTCCGGGCTCTGCTTTCCTTGGCTGGATGAGGAGGGTAGAAGCAGTCAGGCGCCAGGGCTGAGCCTGTACCAAGACCCTGGTCCAGCCTCTCAAACTCTGGGGAAACAGGGCATCCAAGGGACAGGAAGTACGGCAATGAAGTTGATTAAGGAGGCAGAGGCCTTTAAGGTGAGGCTTATCAAAGACTTCTAAGGATACCCTGCCCCACCCCTATACTCACGGTGGCCCAGTTTTTCACTTTGAATAGGTCAGGTGGACAGCAAGGTGTTTCCATGTGACCAGAATGGCATCAAAGCCAGGAGTTCACTTTCAAGCTCCTCGGCGGAATACTTAGCAGGGACTGAAAGCCTTCGATCACCCAAGAAAGAGATGCCCAGAACGATGGAGACTCTTCTGTTTACTGCTCTGCCTTATAGGGACATGGGGCCAATTTCAGTCAGAAGCACCAGGACTAAGGAGTGAGAGTGCAGGCGGGGGACCCCTGGGTTCACACCTACCTCTGCTGTTCACCAGCTCTGTGATATTAGGGGGGGAGTGACTCTACTTCAGTTTGCCCACATTCAAAAATGGGTTCTGTACTAGAATCTGTGGATAAGTTAGGACAAGCTGGGCACTGGATGGCCTGGAGTACAGCGAGTGCTGCCCATAGGGGGAGTTGATCAAAACATGAAAGGCTGTGAGACTTTCTATAGTGCCACCCACCCAACCCCAGGCTGTCTTGCCTACTACCTCACCTGAGGCACCCTGAAACATGTCCAGTGTCTCTCCCACCTCTTCATCTCCAAAACCCTTCCTTTCTCTCCACTTCCCCTTTCCTTCCTCCTTCCATTTCGCATCTCCTCCTTTCTCCCCTTCCTCTTCCTTCCCTTTCCCATTTTCTTTCTTCCCTTCCCTTCCTTCTTGGTGCTGAGGATCAAACCAGGGCCTTGTTCATGCTAGGTAAATGCTCTGCTACTGAACTTCATTCCGAGTCTCTCTCTGTTATGTCACCTCCTCTTTTTCATCGTCGGGACAGAATCTCACTGTTTAATCAAGGCTAGCCACAAACACATGCCCTCTTGTCTCGGGCTCTCAAGTCTTAGGCATGTGCTGCTGTACTCACCTGATTCCCTCTCTTCTGATCTCCCGTACACAAAATGTGTTTGTTCCTTATGGCCTGTCCACAGCCATCTTTCCCCAGATCACACAGGACATGTTCTGAATTCCATCTTTCCCATGCCAGCTCAAATGTGTCATCATGCCCTGGCTAATGTGGTTCCTCTCTCTTCTCACTCACTCTCCAGCTTCCTCCACTCAGATCTGAGTTATTTGTTGATTATGTGTCTTTCCCACCGGGCTCAACTACAGGAAGGCAAGGACCTCACCATGGTCTTTCCACCAGGAAGTGCTGGTCTAGAGGCTTGGTAAGTGAGGACAAATAGATTGTAGATGGATAAATGGATGGATGATAGATGGGTGGGCATATGGGTGGGTTGATGGGTGGACAAATGGATGGATGGATATATAGAAAGATAGATAGATAGATAGATAGATAGATAGATAGATAGATAGACAGATGGATGATGAATAGATGTGTGGATAGACAAATGGATGGGCAGACATTAGGAAGCTGGAGCCCCTCTGCTCCAGGTATCCTGATACTTTCTTTCCCTTAGAACCTTTATTCCTGAGCCCTGTTGTCCAAACTTCCTCTATTTGGCTAAGACCCTCCAACTCTCCCTATTTATATTGATTTGGTTTATTTATACATGTTCAAAGGTTATTAAAAACTAACATGTAATTTGTGAGTACTGTTCTGGTTTTCCCTCCAGACTCTCTTGAAGGTCCATGAACTCTGCCTCTCTGGTCTAGCAGATTTTAAAATTTTATTTATTCGTGTATGTGTGGTCTGTGTGTGTGTGTGTGTGTGTGTGTGTGTGTGTGTGTGTGTCTGTCTGTCTGTCTGTCTGTCTGTCTGTCTGTGGAAATGGTATGCCCCGCGTGTGCAGTGCCTTTAGAAGCCAGAGGGCGCTGTATCTCCTGGAGTCTAATGTGGGCTCTGGGAAGGAGCTTGCTCCCCTGAAAGAGCAGGGAACCCCAGAGCCACCTTTCATTCCCTCTACCTGCTCAATGATCTTGCTACTGGCATGAGGACGTGTCTAAGTCTACAACACCTGGGAATTCGCCTTGGTACTTGTTTCCTGGGCTAAAACCATTTCAGCAGAGTAAATATCACTATACTACATGGGAAAAAGCATCCCCATCCCTGCCACCCCCACCTATTAGATTATTTAAAAACAACTGTAGAGAGACGAAGGTCGGAAAGAGAGCTTGGTCTGATCATAGGCAGGACAGTGTTTATTCATGGGGAGGGGGTATTTTTGTCACCCACATGTATAGATGGCCAAAATGCCCACAGAAGAAGATGGGACGTGGCCACTTATGGGTGAGTGGAGAACCGACTTCCATTCTCTTCAAGGGAAGCAGGGAAGTGTAGTTTTTCTGCAGGAAACTATTACCGCTCCTATCCCCAACTCCTGTACTGTCCTTAGTTCTGCTTAATCTACACTTAGGTCTTCTCTAGGAAAAAGGCTATGATTTATCTGTTTTCGTTAGCAAGTGCAACACTAGTTGTGGTACTTAGAGTTTCTATTGCTGCTGTGAAGCACCCTGACTAAAAGCTAGTTGGGGAGAAAAGGGTTTATTTAGCTTTTACACCTTTATATCATCAAAGGAAGTCAGGGCAGGAACTAAAAAAGGGCGGGCGGGAACCTGGCGGCAGGAGCGGATGCAGAGGTTGGGTGTGGGGTGGGGCCGGTGTTTTGCTTCTTACTGACTTGATCCCCATGGCTTGCTCAGTCAGCTTTCTTCTAGAACCCAGCACCAGCAGCCCAGGGGTGGCCCCGCTCACAATAGGCTGGGACCTCTCCCATCAATCACTAATTAAGAGAATGTCCTACTGATAGATTTTGTGGGGGGGAGGCATGTTCTTAATTGAGGTTCCTTCCCTTCAAATATCTCTAGCTCGTGTCGAGATGACATAAAACTATCCAGTACACTCATCACATCTTGAAGATTTTCTGTAGAATAGGGGCATGAACTTCCTCTGGGAAGCTGGTGTTTGTGGGGATATAGAGACCTCAACCCCTCTGCACTTTCTGTGTGTATCATGAAAAGGGGACCTTTCAGATTCTTTCAGTCTGCAAAGTTCCACTGCCCTGACTCTGAGCCTGTGAAATTCAGTCAAAAGGGGGACCTTTGAAATTCCCTCAGTACTTTCCAGGAAGGACTCCAGGGTCCCCTGGAGTGAACAAACAGCTACCCAACCCTAGCATTAAGAACCCCCCCCCCCCCACACACACACACCCTGCGCCCAGGTCAAGCGCCCTCAGCAGACAATGGATCAAAAGTTCCCTGGTCTCCAGGGCAAGACTCCTCCTCCAGGAAGCTATTATCCAACTCCGTCCTGAGAACCTAGAGTTCTAGGGGATGGAGGTTCCCTTCTCCCACGGGTGAAGGGGGACCCCCATGTGCATCGGAATAAAGTTTCTCTTGCTTTTGCAGCGATCTGGACACTGTCTCTCATTGGGGATCGCGCCCGGTAATAAGGCAGGAGCCCCTCAAGGTGAGCCTAACAATCATCACAAGGCTCTAAGTAGGCAGCTGCTTCCCCAGCCTTTCAGGGTCAGCTCTAGACCTAAAAAGCTTGGGTCCAGTATCACCAACTCTCAGAAGCCCAAACCCATCTAAGTAGGACTTCTGCGGACAGAGAGGGACTGTGGCCCTGGGAGGGAGTGAGAGCAGGAGCCAGCAGCACCATCCCTTTCCCATAGGCTCTGAGGCATCGGGGACTTGAACATTTCCTCTTTAACACAGGAGTCCCTGGGCTGATTCATACACAGAGTGGGACATGATTCTGTGGGGGATGTTCAAAGAGCTGAATGGGTAGAAGGAGGAGACCCCTCAACAGCTAAGGAGAGTCCAATCCCAAGTTGCAATTCCAGGACAGGAATACAGTTCTCAGCTGCAAACACATGCATAAGTCTGAATTGGAAGTGCGTTTTTCAGGTCAGTAATGAACATTCCTAGGATGCCTACAAGGTCCCAAGGGGGTGAGGGAAGTCCCAGCAGGCTCCACCATGTAGAGGGGGACTATGGTGGGGACATCTGCAGCCAGAGAGTCACAGAAACAGCCACAGTGTAATGAACAGCCTGGTGCCTTCAGGGTAGAGAACCCAGGCTGGAGGCCAGGTAAGGCTTCTGCCTGAAAAGGGGAGGCTAATGAACCACTTCTAAACTGGATGTCGTGATTCATGTCTGTGTGTCCAGCTACTCAGAGAATGGGTGAGGTGGGGAGATTACTCTACCTCAGGAGTTCAATATGAACCTGGGAAACCTAGCAAGAATCTCATTTCAAAAAACAACACACATACACACACACACACACACACACACATACACACACACACACACACACGCCTACACGCCTGGTGTCTCATGCCTATAATCTCAACATTAAGGATGCTTGAGGCAGGAGGAACCCCATGTTGGAGACTTTCCTGAGCACTTATATTATACTATACTGTGATATAGCAAGACCTTGTTTCAAAGAAATAAAAGCAACAACAAAAGAAGCTGGAAAATGGTATTTATATTTTGGGACACCCCCCCCCCGCCACCTTTCTCAGGATGACTGGGGAGATGTTTGGGATCCTAGGGACAGAAAACCAGAACCACCATTGCTGCAGCCAACATATGAGGCTATCTGCTGGCAGGACTTCAGGCTGGGCAGGCTCTGGTAAACCAGTTTGGGATGTCCCTGCCTGGCATGGATAAAGCAAGGGTGTGCCTCCAGAAACCCTCGGGCTTGGACAGCAGCCAGAAGCCTGGAGCCCAGCCAGCAACTGCAAAGGCCAGTTACCTGTAGAAGTGGCTGTCACTTGCCAAAAGCTAGGGAGATGGGAACTTGGCACCTACAGCCTGTTTTTCTTTCCCTCTTTCCATTTAAGGGCATGTAATTTTCCCTTCCAGTGAATTGCCCAAAACTACCAGCATCTGTCTTATTTCCTTCCCTCTTGGAGGGAGGCCGATGGCTTTCACTTTCTTTTTAGACCTTCACACAATGAGGCTTGAATTTCCCTTTTCTTCTCTTTCTCTCACTCTCTGATTTTAAAAAATACTTTTAATTATGTGCATGTGAATGTGTGCATGTGTGCGTGCGTGCGTGCGTGCGCGCGCGCGCGTGAGTGTGTGTGTGTGTGTGTGTGTGTGTGTGTGTATGAGTGTAGCTGCACCAGGAGGCCAAGATAGAGGGTTTCCTTGGAGCTGGAGTTGCAGGCAAATGTGAGCCTTCTGACTGTGGAACTGGATGTGGACTAGGGTCCTCTGCAAAGGCAGTACCTGCTGTTGACTGCTGAGCTATTTCTCTGGCACCTCCTTACCTCCCTTTCTCCCTCCTCTTCCTCTCCTCTGGATTTTGTTTTGGGGGACTTGGTAGGCTCTCACTGTGTAGCCTTGGCATAGACTTCTCACAGAGGTCCTATCTTTCTCCCTTTCTTGACGCAGGCTCTCACTTTGTAGCCCAGGCTAGCCTAGAACTCATGATCCTCCTGCCTCTACGTCCCAAGTACTGAAATTATAGGTGTGTCCCACCATGCCTCGCAGAGTTTGAATTTTGTAAACTTCCATGTCTTTTTTTACCCTCTTTCTGTCCATCTTTTCCTCTTTCTGGCTGGAGATCCTGCCCGGGGAGGCCAGAGGTAAACTTCAGTGTGTCAAAAGAAAATTCCAACTGCCATTGATGCTACATAATTTTTAAAAAAGTGCTTCTTTCAATGTGGTTTTAGTATTCACATTATTTATGAATATTTTATATATGACACACATACGTGTCTCTGTGTGTGTGCGTGCATGCATGTGTCTTAGCCACTGTTTTATTGCTGTGAAGAGACACCATGACCAAGGCATCTTCTTATGAAAGAAAGCATTTAATTGGGGGGGGGGGGACTTGTGTGATCATCATGGAGGAAAGCAGACGACGGGGATGGCACTGGAGCCTTAGTTGAGGGCTGCACAATCTGATCCACAAGCATGGGGGGGAGGGGAGAGGAGGGTAAAGGGGGAGGGGGAGGGGAGGAGGAGGGAGGAAGGGGGGGGTTGGGCCTGATTTAAGTTTTTGAAACTTCAAAGCCCACCACCAGTGACTCCCCTCTCTAAGAAGGGCACACCTGGCTACAGCTTGTAATCCTCCCTGAACAGCTCACCAACTGGGGACCAAGCATTCAAACATATATGCCTATGGGGGCCATTCTCACCCAAAATATCACATATACTTAAATAATTCTGACAGTATCTTTGCCATGTATATCTCCCATCTGTCCAAGTGGTCAAATTGGCAGTCTCCTGTCTCTGCTTAAATTGTTCAAAGAGTAACCTCTGTTAGGGTGATCTGAAACCTGCTTGCATTCTATTGCTACTTACTGCCCCCCTCCCCAACATTTAGTTGCCACCCCGGTGAGTATATTGTCATATATGCCTGTCTTTGTTGTGTAAGCCTGCTCTACCTAATTTAGAGTTGATTGGTTTAATAAAGTGCCTGGAGCCTGGATTAGGTAGAAGAGAGGTAGGCAGAGAGAAGATTCACAGACTTTGGAGCAAAAAGGATCATGGGAAGAAGAAGCAAGAGGTTGGAAAGGAGAAGATACACCATGGGTTAGATGGAAGAACATCATTCCACTTGGCCTGGAACTTCAGAATTTCGTGGAGAATAACAGCCCAAGGGGACATATGTATATATTGAGGTTTAATTTGGGGAATAGAAATAAAAGCTAGCTTAGATAGGCTTAGATTGCACTATCCAGGCTAAGGTTTGTTAAAATCCATCAGGTCTGTGTGATTATTCATAAGTGGGCTAAGGGATAATTCCATCGCCCTAATAATTTTATTAGTCATTATAAATATTAATATGTCCTACAACAGATCTGAAAGAGATTTAAGGATAACAGCCTTAGTCTATATAAGATGGCAGAATTTTCTCTTTGAGGCTGGTTCCCTTCAGTGCATTAGCCAGAACTTATAGCACAGTATTATTAAAGAATTTTTCCCTTTATTAATTTCTAAGTGTCCAGAGGATTTCTCACTGAAAAGGCATATTAATTCTAGAACACTTCCATCATGTAGGTCTGTTAGATGAAGCTTGCATTGTCAGGCTTGATGGTGGTACCTTTACCCATTGGTTATCTCCTTGGCCCCAGAAGCTCTATGTAATAGAAGACTTATAACATCTAAGATCTGTGCCCAGCATCCCTTATGTACCATTGTCTTAGAGCAAGGCTGAGATACAGAGAGAATCTGGATCATCTTTTTAAAAATTATTTTAGTTTGAATTTATTTGTATGTGTACATACACATGTGCAATGGTACTGAGGGGGGTAAGAAGAGCTTAGTGTCCCTGGAAATAGAGTTTCAGGTGGTTTCGAGCTATCCAAACTCTGGCCCTGTGCAAGACGAGGCAGCTGTCTTAACTGCTGAGATATCTCTCCAGCTCCACATCTGGACCGTTTTTTGCAGACCAGGAAACTGAAACTTGGAGATTTTTTTTAAAGTTCCCTTAGACCCCTCAGCTAGGTAGTACCGGCAGCAGCAATCACACTGAGTTGGATCTGCTGACTCAGATTACCCCTTCTCTTAGACCTTGGGATTAGTTTTGATTTTGGACAGCTTTGTGTTCCTGTGTGCTTCCTAGATAGAGAGGCTCAGCTCAGACACATAGCTGCTGGGGCTGAGCACAAAGTCGAAGATTTGTTAGGTTCTGGGGATGTTTAACACATCCCAGATGCCAAGGACATAGAGAAGAATAAAGCAACTGTAATATGTCCCCAAGTCGCTCAGGGCTTTTTAATCCATGACACGGACTTGAAGCCAAAGAAAAACTCCAAAGAGCACCTAAATGAGCTGGCGTCCCCTGCTCTCACTTACTCCCTTTGAGTTGAATTTAAAACTCACCAATCCTGGGGGATGGTTAATGTGCCTGATGCATGGGCATGAGAGTAACCACTAATGCACAGGCAGGACTCCGATGACCTCCCTACAGGTACCTTTTCCCATCTCCCAGAGGCAACAGATATCCCAAATCCTATGGGCAGATTCCATACTTGTCTCTGCGACTTCACAATTGGCCACCCCACAAATAAACTTTCTAATTTGCAAAACTCAGTCAGTGATTGGTACACAATGCAGCAAGCAACGCAGAGCCTGACAGAGTGATGGTCTGAGCCAGATGGTGACCAGACCATGGGTTCCTGAAGCATTGAGCAGCAGTTACATGTCCTATGTGGCTTGATTGCATATTTTCAAAGCAGCCCACCAGAAAAAGTGTTCTTGTTCCATCTTACAAATAAGGAAACTGAGGCTGGGAGAAATCAGGTGTGACAACATGGATCTGGAGCTTTGGGGCTCCAGACTGTTGCTGTTCTCTCTCTCTCTCTCTCTCTCTCTCTCTCTCTCTCTCTCTCTCTCTCCCCCTGTCTTAGGAAGTGTGTACTGTGACTGACAGGAAAAGTATATAAACATAATGTTGATTCTTCTCAGTGGGGTGGTTATTAGATGGATCTGCTCGAGCCTGGGCAGGAAAAGTGGTATTTGAATACTAGCCTTTTATTACCCACAGCAGGGTAGTGACTCAGACATTCCTGTGGGACAGACTTGGGATCTTGGAAAGTCCCAGCTGCCCAACTAGCAGCTTCCAAGTCTCTGGGCACAGAGCCATCAGTTAAGGGATGGTCCCAGGGGATTCCCCTGTGGGCAAAGAGGGGGCTTCCAGCCACTAGAATTGTGTTGGCTAATATTGTCAAGTTAATGAAACCTTGGAGACAAACCTGTAGGTAAGTCTATGAAGGAGTTTGTAGATTACAGTAATTGAGGCAGTAGGACCCATCCCAGATGTGAGTGGCACCGTATCATGCCTGAATAAACCGAAGAAGGCTAGCCCAGCAACAGCACCCATCCCTCTGCTTCCTGACCTGGGAAACAGAAACGAAACCCCTGCCTTTTCTATTAAAGGGTTAAATAGAATGAAGAGTATGTAGTTTTCAGAGTCAGCCCTGATCTGCAGCAACCTGGTCTCAGAGTCCTGGGTTTACTTGTCCTGAGCTCTACCCAGTAGAGCTCTTCCCAGTAGGGGCCCACCAGCTCCAAGTTGGCCCCCCAGTTTAAAGGGCCATGTTCATCACCTAACATGAACTGGTAAAAGACACCATCTGGGGGGAAAAAGTCAAATCAAATCCCTCTTCCTGTTAGCATTTGTTCAAGAACAAAAGCTGCATCCTGTTCTGGAAAAATACACTTTACATACCAATTGCATCACTTTAACTTAGCAGATTGTGACAACAAGAGTGTGAAGCTGGCTCTGACCAGCCAGAGTGAGGAATAAGACCCCTTTGTATTAGGAATAAAAACCCATCAGGACTCCTGGTGAATGGGCTTGCCTGCTTCCAATGCAGTTATGCACCCTTCACAGAAGGACCACTCTTTGCCCTGCGGAAGGGCTTTGGATTATATGGTCATTTTCCTAAGATGCTGCTGGCCTCCACCCCTGACACATTTTAAACACTGACTGAGGCGGCCTCACACTCCTGCCACCCTGCCTTTCCTGGATCAATGGACTGTACCCCCAAACACTGAGTCCAAATAAACCCTCCCCTCCTTAAACACCTTTGCTATAGCTGTTTTGTCATAGCAACAAGACAAGCTACAAGGGCCAAGCTGAGGAAAATCTCACTTCTGGAACCTTAGAGAAGAAGAAGCCAAGGTAGGAGGCCAGCATTTACCAAAAGCCCTGTCTACGGCCAGTTGGAGGTGGCAAGCCCCAACCTGGCACCCTGAACTCACTTGGAACTGGCTTCAACATGCTGGAGGCCAAGACTGCCAAGGTGGACCCGGCCCATGGTCTGCCTGGAAATTGCTCTTAGCCCCATGGGGAGGGAGGTCAAACTGGAGGAATGCAAAGTCCCCTGGGATTCAGGCTGGCCTGTGTGCTTCCCCTGGAGACACAGCAGGGAGGAAGGCTCTTAGATTGGGCCAAGAAAAAAGTGTTTTGCTTGGAGGAGAAGGTAGGACAATAGTGTGACAGAAAAGAACAACAAGATGTTGGGCTCAGCGGCAGAGATTTTGCCCAGAGTCTGTGAGAGGCAGTAGAATGTCTGATGGGAGAGTGTTGCTATCTTAAACAGACAGGGCTAGAACCCTGGCTTCATGTCTCAGGACTGGACTTTTGCAAGCATGCCAACAGCCTGGCACCTCTATTCCTTCTCTGTAAAATAGAGGGAAGATTGATACACACTACTAAAGGTTTTCAGGAGAAAGCAACGAGTCCACATAACAGGCTTGGAGAGAAGTGGGCACGTGGCCACTGACCTGCCACATACAGCTGGGCTCAGGAGGGCAGCCCTGTGGCTGCAACTGAGTCTGGACTATCGTTTCATGCTCTGCTGGAGTTGGCTCCAAAGAACTCTCTCCCCAGCCTCAGCCAGTATGGGAGATCCCAAAGGGTGAGGAGAGAGGGGATTCAGGGGAGCTAATGGAGCTTCTAGAGAATTCCCAGCTACAATGAGAGAGGAGTTCTCCCAAGAGGGAGAACACAGCGGTGGGAGGGTGTTGTAGCACATGGAGTAGTGTGGTCACTCCTGTCCTACAGATGCCCCATATCCTACAGAAGCCTCCATATCCTACAGAAGTACCCCCATGCTCTACAGAAACTCCCATACCCTAAGAAGCCCTCATACCTTACAGAAGTCCCCCATGCCCTACAGAGCCCTCCTGCCCTATAAAGCACTCCCCATGCCCTACAGAGTCTTCCATGCCCTATAATGTCGCCCATGCCCTACAGAGCCCCTCCCATGCCCTACAGAGGCCCTGTTCTGAAATATAATGCGGTGAGGGGGTACCATGGCAGGCCCATGTCAAGATATGCCCCTGAGAAATTACACCATACAACAGATCTGGTATAAAGTGGGTTTATTGGGGGAGGGAGAGGAGTGAGGGCCTAGAGAAGGGGTAGAGCCAGTGAGTGAGCCTTGAGGGCAGAGGGAGAGGAAGTAGGGAGGGAGAAATTGGTGGGGGGCTCTTAGGGGAGAGAGAATACCAAGAACAGGGAGAAAGAGAGCTGGGGTGGTGGGTAGGTCCTTTTATCCAGCTGCATACACCTGGCACACCTGACAGCAGGTCATGATCTAAGCAATTGCTAGGTCCCTGAGGGCAGGCCAGCAGACTCACCTGTATACTAACATTCTTCCCTTTTTGTTTAATTAAAAATTAGGAGCTAGGAAGGGGTGACGGTGGGGCAGGAGTGAGAGTGTTGTGTTCTTTAGACTATATCCCGTTGACTGGGGATGATGTCATCTTTGGGGACTCTAAGAAAATTGAGATGCTGGCCAAGTCCTGGGACAGCTGGCTGTTTCACTACCATCCAGGATCTGTGGGACCATATGAGGCTAAGGTAATGCAGGCCCAGTTGAGGCAGTCTGGGAGGCTAGACCAGGGCTCCTGTGGGTACCCACTCTGGAGCTGCTCTGGGTGCAGACCTCAAGAAAACATTTGAACTTGGCAGAATGCCAACCTTAAAACACATTCTTAGACCTTAAGATACTTTCTTAGGTCCTCATAATTTAAGCTTCTGTATCCTCGGGCCTCACATAAATTTTCTATCTTTTCCCTATCCAATTATTTACCATGAGACACAAGTGGGATTAGTGGGCACAGTCACTATAAAGTGAGTTCCTTTAGATAAAAGAATAGCACACAGGTGGCTGATTGCTGGGAGCAGTCATTGTAAAAGTGGGTTCCTTTAGATAAAGGAATAGTAAATAATTAAATCTGAAACCTGTTTATCTTTTCACATGAAGCCTGTGAGCAAGGCAAATCTGTTTTCCTTTCTTAATAAGAGATCTAGTAGTTTCAACTAACTAATGAACTGATTAATGAACTAGCATGGTGGTGGATTACCATGGGGTAAGCTAGTTGCCTGATGTTCACTAGCTGTCAAGTTACAGTTAGCTTAGCTGTCAATGTGATCAGAGACCTGAGAAGGATTAACTGTAATCTAAATGGCCTATATATTAATTAAAATAACAGAGACTAGTCCATAGTCTACTACCTAGACAGTTGTCCCCAGCTCCTGTGGTCTCCATGGCACTGTGGGCAGAGGCAGTCTTTGGCCATCAGGCCTGGAAGATGAGAAGCTTTTTCTGTGGAGGAGGAACACGGGAGAGATTGACCTCATCTTGTCTTAGGCAATGTGGGATAATAACTCTCCGGGTGTCCTGTTTGTCCACAGTTAAAGCCAGGCCCTAGCAGCAGGCAAGGTATTGGGGCAGTCTTTCCCAGTGGTTAGTGTACCACACTCCAGGTATTATCCTTTGTCATTGTACCCATATTTTCTTGGAGACTTTTTGTGGGAAGAGTCACTGCTAGGATTTGGGAGTATCTGTCATAGTAAGTTTAAACACATTAAATACCATATTCAGCAGGTCGCTGACAGGCTTGAGGGCTAGTACCTACCAAGCATATCTGAGCTAAACAATCCTTGTGTGTTTTTAGTTATCTGCTCTAAACTGTACCTTGCAAACATAAAACAGGAGACTAGATAAAGCTTAATATTGTAATTAGCTGCATCAGCTCTTAGCACAACTTCAAATATATTTCTGAACACATTAAAGGATTTGATCTCACATTGAACCTTTTAAATATGTTCTGCCCTTAGGAGCAAAGTCAAGAAACTTGTTGCTCAAATCATATTGTACTATCTTGGTAATGGCAAAGATATTTTTAAAACCCCAGAGAAATGGGTTTCTAGTGGCCATTTACTCTTCCATCTTTTGAATCATAATCACCCACTGAATGAACAGATTCAGTTTTTATAATAAATGATTAACAATTAAAAAAAAGGATTTGATCACTTATAAGGTTACTGAATACCAACTTGCATTTCTTAATTATCCTTAACAGTTTACAATAATTTAGTACCTTTCTTTCTTTTTCTTTTTTTTTGAGACAGGGTTTTTCTGTGTAACAGCCCTGGCTGTCCTGGACTCGCTTTGTAGACCAGGCTGGCCTCGAACTCACAGAGATCCGCCTGCCTCTGCCTCCCAAGCACTGGGACTAAAGGTGTGCACCACCACCGCCTGGCTTAGCAGCTTTCTTAAGGGTAGGACTTTACCTTTTATCCCTGATAGGTTTAGACTTAAAAATCATGATTTTGAATTGAAGCTCTTCTAGTATCAAAATAAAACTTTTTAATCCATAGCATAATCCATAAAGAGACTGGGAACTTTTCTAACTTTTCTATGGTGTCTCATAGAACGTAAAAGTATCTTTGGAGATCTCTTTCCTTGGTCAGTTCATGTCACATGTTGCTGCCCTTAGTAAAGATGGCTGTGAAGCCATGACTCCAGCTCCTTTATCCCATAGTCAAGATAGCAACCAGCTGTATGTTGTTTATATCTCAGAATCATGTCACATGGCTTAAGATTATCTAAACACAAACTTTCAATTACTAACCTTGAGTTATGAGTTTTAGCCATATCCAATAATTTATAAGTCAATAATTCTGTTGTTTGTTTGTTTTTAAGATAGGGTTTCTCTGTGTAACAGAAAAATAATCCTGTTTTTTTGACCCTGAACTTTAAGAACATGTCTGAATCTGAAAAAGGAGTGAGTAATAATCCATTTTTCAGAGCTAGCAATAAATTAGAACAGCAATTAATTAGAACAGTATAAAACAGCCGTAGAACAGTACAAAACAGTTTTAATATTATCTATATTTAAATATTATCTGAATCCCTGTTACATTAGATCCAATGGCCAGAAAACCCAGAGGTAAATTCTGAGCCTAGGCAGCTGGCAGCTGGTGAAAGAAACATCATTTATTCATATACACAAGACCAGTCAGAAACAAGCATGCAAGGGCCATGTACTAGCAAAGACGTAAGTAGTTAGACATACATTTTAAATTAGTTTTTGTTAATCTGAGTAGACCTTTATAACCTCAAAATTTCATCATCATATAAAGAATATTTTAAATCAGAGTTGAATCACATATACAGTATGCTGTAAAAATATAACTTTGAATTTCTATCATCATATAAAAATCCATACCAATTTAAAATATGAGAATTGTTGCTTTCTTAGTCTGAAAGGAGAGACAATAATAAACAGAGATTTCATTAGGGCTAAGAAGTTTTATAATTGTTGCTCTATACCATGTGGTCATCTTAGGATGGTGAAATCACATGGCAGGTTGCAAGTCATGTGGCCAGCATGGCTGCTATTTAAAAGCATTTGTGTTTCTACAGATATATGTATTTTAAAATGAGAGTTATAGTCGAGTTAGTGTATATATACATACAGAGTTAAATTCAAGTTACATACACACAGAGTTGAATTTTGAGTTACATACACACACATACACATATATATATGCCCTAAACAATAGTTGAGTCATATATGTATATGTATATATCATATATATACATATATATATACATACATATATACTTATGTATAGATTTTTTTTTTGAGACAGGGTTTCTCTGTGTAGCTCTAGATGTCCTGGAACTCACTCTGTAGACCAGGCTGGCCTTGAACTCACAGAGATCTGCCTGCCTGTGCCTCCTAAGTGCTGGGATTAAAGGCGTGCACCACCACACCCAGCAATTACAGACAGCTGTGAACTGCCATGTGGGTGCTAGGATTTGAACCAGGGTCCTTTGGAAGAACAGCCACTGCTCTTAACCACTGAGCCATCTCTCCAGAACTATGTATAGACTTTTAATTATAACCTTTTTGTTATATAAGTTTAAAGCCAAATTTTGTGGCAGATTATATAGATTTTAACATAGATTTTAAACTATGCCCAATGAGTAAATTATAAATCCTTAGATAGGGGTTTATAGCATAATCTTAAGATACTATTATTTTTTCTTTTGAGAGAAGAGTGCAAAGAAATCAAAGATAAAAGATTTTTTAAGAGTGGGGAAGTAGAGCCTTAGAGATAAGAGACTTTGGGAGCATAGACCAGAACAAGTTTAGATAAGATATTTGGGAAACTTTTGTCTGTGGCAGTGAAAAGTTGGAAATCAAGTGTGCCAATTTGTAATAAAATCTGAGTCCATGAAGGGAGAGAGTGTGTGTGTGCTTGGCTTAGTGTATGCTGGCTGCAGGAGGGGGTGGGTTGCCCGGGTCCACATGAGGAAACTGAGAGCCAGAGCCATGTGGAGGAACCACACCATAACTAGAATTCAGATTCAAATTCACAGACAAATGTTCTGTACGTACCTCAGGGGTGGATGTGAGGGCAGCTGCTGTATTGGAAAAGGGGTGTGTGTGTGTGTGTGTGTGTGTGTGTGTGTGTGTGTGTGTGTGTACGCACACACTGCAGTCCCTGGTCCCACCAGCTCTGACCTGTTGCATACATTTACAAGGCATGGGGAAGGAGACCAGGCAGAAAGAAACAGGGCTTGGAGTGAGGACAAAGGAATAAAGAAAGGAGAATTTTTTCATGTTACCCAAATCACTTGGGTGGTATAATGAGGCCAGATTCGATAAATTTAGAAGCTAGGTGTATGAGAACACAGTTCTGATGGATGAGGTATGGATGAGTCCCGAGCCTGGGTTGGTTCTCCCAGTGTCCCAAGGAATCCAAGGGAGACAGAGCTGAGAACGCACAAGCTGTCCTGGTAAATTGTCATTTACTCAGTCAGGTTCCAGGGCTAGGAGCAGGAGCAGGAACAGATATGGTTTACCAGGTACCAGGATTTTCAAGAGAAGCCAGGAAGATGAGGGGAAAAAAAAAGTGCTGGAAAAAACAAAGCCTCATCCAGGGAACTGGTCAGACTCAGAGAAGAATTTAAGTCAATTTAGAACTCACCATTGGGTGAAGTGTCTAGTGGTCAGTGGCCTAGAAAGCAAATCTGTAGTGGGTGTGTAGTGGCAGAAGGGACCCCAGTGTGTCCAGACACCAGGAGAGCTCCCCAAGGTAACCCCACCAATATTATGAAATATAATGCAAGGAGTCATGGCAGGCCCATGCAAGATATGCCTCTGAGAAATTCGCCATGCAACAGTTGATCTGGTATAAATCTGGTTTATTAGGGGAGGGAAAGGAGTGAGGACCTGGAGAATAGGTAGAGGAAGTAAGCAAGCCTTGAGGGCAGAGAGAGAGGAAGTAGGGAGTGAGAGAAAGGGGGCTCCGAGGACAGAAATTCTTTCTCTGGAGAGAGAATACCAAATACAGAGAGTGAGAGAGAGAGAGAGAGATGGGGTGGTGGGTAGGTCCTTTTATCTGGCTGCACCCATCTTGTGCAACTGCTGGTGATGGCAGGTCCCTGAGGGCCAGCCAGAAGAATTGCCTGTATGCTAACAAGCTCCTCCCGCCCCCCACAGAGCCCCTCATGCCCTACAGAAGCCCCCATGCCAAACAGAGGCCCCCTTGCCCTAGAGAGGCCCCTATGCACTACAAGGCTCCAGAAGGAGAGGAAGTTGGAGAGGGAAGCACAGATTTGTAACGCAGAATGAATTCCACTTGAGCCTCTAAGGAAGGGGCAGGGAATGCTCTGAAATGACTGAGGTGGGGTAGAGGATGTCAGGGTGACCAAGAGTCACATGGGGGCCCTGTGAGGTGGTCTTCATCCTTCTGTGACCGATGCTGTCTAGTCTGGCATGGCTCCCACTTGCCCACATCCTTTATTGTTCAGGCTCCTGGTGTTAATGGGGAATTGCAAGGGGGAGTTAGATTAATATAAATTAGATTTAATAAATACCTAGGGGTTTCTGATACAGTCTCTTAATCCAGGGCATGAAGATCAACTTGGCTGTGGGCAATTAGCTTATCAGCTTATGGACTAAAAATAAGGATGAAGTTCGGTGAAATGAGGGGAGTCTCTATGGACTAAAAATAAGGTTTATGGCCTGGCATTGTTTTCAGCTGTTAAGTGGGCAGAGCCCAGATTGAGCTGAAGCAGGTGGAACAAGGAGAGATCCTATTTAAGGACAAGTGGATGGAGTCAGGGGACCTCATGCTAGAGAGCTCCGATGCTAGAGAGTCCTCAGAGTAGTAGTTTGTATCCTATGACGGAGAAAGTGCTGGTGGACTGACATCTCCCTGAGGCAGAAAGTAGCTGGTGAGCAGAGAAAGCCTCAGCAAGACAGCAAAAGGCCAAGGACTAAACTCAGCTTTTGCCTAGAGGGGTTTGATCTGTCCAAACAGCAGCCTGAACGGAACTGTGGCCAGCGTTAAAGACTGAGGCAGAACGGCAGAGTTGCTGATACAAAGGAAAGAAATTTTGGATATTAGCCCTCTGTCAGATGTAGGGTTGGTAAAGATTTTCTCCCAGTCTGTAGGCTGTCGTTTTGTTCGAATGACACTATCTTTTGCCTTACATAAGCTTTTCAGTTTCATGAGGTCCCATTTATTGATTGTTGGTCTTAGAGCCTGAGCTGTTGGTGTTCTGTTCAGGAAGTTGTAACCTGTGCCAATGAGTTTGAGGGTTTTCCCCACTTTCTCTTCTAATAGATTTAGTGTGTCAGGCCTTATGTTAAGGTCTTTGATCCACTTGGACTTAAGTTTTGTAAAAGGTGATAAGTATGGGTCTAATTTCATTCTTTTACATGTAGACATCCAGTTGGACCAGCACCATTGGTTGAAGATGCTGTCCTTTTTCCATTGTACGGTTTTGGCTTCTTTGTCAAAAATTAAGTGACCATAGATGTGTGGGCTCATTTCTGGGTCTTCAATTCAATTCCATTGATCCACTGGTCTGTTTCTATACCAGTACCATGGTGTTTTTATTACCCAAGAAATTAAATGCCAAGAAACCAAGTAATCCAAGCAAAAAAAAAATGGGGAACAGAGCTAAACGCAGAATTCACAAAGTAGGAATCCCTAATGGCTGAGAGACACTTGAAGAAATGCTCACCATCCTTAATCATCAGAGAAATGCAACTCAAGACGACTCTGAGATTTCATCTCACACCTGTCAGAATGGCCAAGATCAAAAACTCAAATGAGAGCACATGCTGGCCAGGTTGTGGAGAAAGAGGAACACTCCTCCATTGCTGGTGGGAGTGCAGGCTTGTACAACTACTATGGAAATCAATCTGGCGATACCTTAGAACACTTGGAATAGCTCTATCTCAAGACCCAGGCATACCACTTCTGAGTATACACCCAAATGATTCCTTACCAAACCACAAGGATGTTTCCTCATCCATGTTCATAGCAGCCTTATTTTTAATAGCTAGAAACTGGAAATAACCCAGATGTCCCTCAACAGAGGAATGGATTAAAAAAAAACTGTGGTACATCTACACAATGGAATACTACTCAGCTATCAGAAACAACAAAATCATGCAATTTGCAGCCAAATGGATGGAATTAGAAAAGCTCATCCTGAGTGAGCTCAGACTCGGATGCACATGGCATCTATTCACTTATAGTCGGATTTTAGCCATATAGTACAGGATAACTATACTACAACCAATGCACCAAAGGGAACAGGAACATAGACTTTGTTACCTGTCAATGAGACGCTTTGCCCTAGTGGGGCTGCCTTGTAGGCTTCCGGTGTATGAGGAGGTTCTTGGCCTCATGACTGCTGAACTTGGATGGGGGACTGATATGTAGGGACACTCCATTCTGGAGGAATGGGATGGAAGGGATTGGGGGTAGAGGGTGGGAAGGCAGGACTGGGAGGGGTTGAAAGAGAGTACTTTGATGGAGATGTAACCTGAAGTAATAAATAAACATTAAAAAATAAACCCAAAAAACAAAGGAAATAAGTTAGTTGGCTTACAGCCGTCTGAGGTCTCCCAGAGAGAAGAAAGCCTAAAGCCTTATTTAAGGTGAAGCCGCCATAGCCAATTTACCCTGATGGATCTACATCTGAGGTATCCCGGATGAAAGATTGCTAAGTGCATTAAAGGGTCTACCCTAGTGTTCCTGACGACGGAGGACCTGCTCCAGAAACTGTATCCTTCTAAAAGGTTATAAAATAATTGGAATAATTATCAATAGGTTCAGTGGCTAGGTCATAGGGGTTGTAGTCATTCTTAGGGTTAGTAGTTAAGTAAATGTTTTGGTTTTTGGGTTTTCGAGACAGGGTTTCTTTGTGTAGCCCTGGCTGTCCTGACTTACTTTGTAGACCAGGCTGGCCTCGAACTCGCATAGATCCGCCTGCCTCTGCCTCCCGAGTGCTGGGATTAAAGGCGTGCACCGCCACCGTCCAGCCTAAGTGAATGTTTATAAGTGAATATAATTATCTATAAATACCTGCTGTATAATCGAAAAGGTTCGTTTTTAGGGACTCTTGGGAGTTCACTTTTGGGGTTCCTAATCTCCTTAATAAAAAAATTTAAAGCAGACTCAGAAGGACACTTGAGGGCAATCCTATTTGGGTTTGAAAGAAAAATAACAATGCAGGCTATAAATCTTGGCAGCTTTTAGGAGGAGGGAATGGAGAAGAGAAAGAAATCACACCTCTTGTAGTGGAGGTGCAAGAAGAAGGGAAGCAGGGCTTCAGCGAATCATCAGCAAGAAAGCCCCAAGTGTCCAGGAAAGCATGCTTAGGCATCTGGCCAGTATTTAAAAGAGAAGGAGTGAAAAAGGAGAAGTTAAAACTCAGAGAAGCGGGAATGCAAGTGTATGTTGAATGGCTCCGAGGCTTTATAGACACCCCATCCCCTCTCGTTTCCCAGGTAACACTAGAAAAGTGAACACCAGCTTTGCACTTGGCATCAGTTTCTTTTCTTTTCTGTAGCTGTGATAAAGCTCTCTAACCCAAAGCAGCTTAAGGGAGGAAAGGGTTTTTATTTCCTCTTATATTTCCAGGCCACACTCCATCACTGAAGGAGGTTAGGAGAGGAACTCAAGATAGGAACCTTGCAACGGGCCATGGACCCTGTTGCCTGTTAGTGGAACACCTTACACTAGCTGGGTTGCCATATCAGACCCCAGTATAAGAGGAAGCTCTTGGCGCTCATGTGACTGATGAACTGAGGGGGGTTGATATGTGGGGGCTCCCCTCAGCCGAGGAGAGGATGGAGATGTGGAAGAGGGAGGGGGCTGCGATGGAGATGTAACTTAAAAATAAATGAGAGAGAGAGAGAGAGAGAGAGAGAGAGAGAGAGAGAGAGAGAAGCTAGCTCAAGGTCTCAAAGAAAGAGACGGCCATTCCAACTGAAGTGTTTAACAAGGCCAACTTGACCCTTCCTCTAGAGGGTACAATCCCAAGGTGGAATACATAGAAACAGGAAGTGCTACTGGAGGCCTTCCTGAGGGGCTGGGGGGTGGTCTTCCTGGCAGGGGGGTCCACAGTGGAGGTAAGGAGTGGGGAGAGGAGGGAGGGAGCCAGGCCTGCCCGTCAGGGGACTTTCTCAGCTGAATAATTAGCAACCAGGCCGCCTCTGCTGCTCCAGCTGTCCAGAAGTGAGGTGCTTCTCTATTTACACAAGTTCCACAGAACCAAGACAGACCAATGATCGTCCAGTTAGTACAGAATATGTGTTGGATTTCTCATTACATGTCCAGGGTTACAAGTTCAGTTGCAATTAGAAAATACAAACAGAACAGATTATTATTATTATTATTATTATTATCATCCTCATAACTCCAATTTAAAAATCTAAAGAATGTCTTCTCCAAACCAAACACATTTAATATATGACAGCCTGCTTTTGGGTTGTCAGTGTTTGTAGTTTGAGAGCACTCCAGGCGAACAGAAAATATCTGAACCAGTCTTTTTAAGAACAGCAAATAGTGATACCTAACTTCTTTTATAATATGTTTCATCATCTACACAATAATGTAGGAAAAGTTTAGTCTATCTTATTTACTGAGTTTTATTCCTTCAGGAGTGTACCCTGTGTGATGCCCCACCCCCCATCTTTAAACTACATTTTCAGAGACCTCTAAACCTCTTTTTGTTAAAAAAAAAAAAAAAAAGGCCTTGAATCTAAAAACTATTCTCCTAGCCAGAGTTTGTCAATTGTCTCTCTTTACCCTGTAACAATTATGCTGTTTGAGTTTGCTCAGGGGCAGATAACCCAAGAAGATTCCTGGAGTAATGGTCTCATCTAGATATGTACTTATCTGGACTTAATGATTTCCAGGGCATAAGGAACACTTCCAAATAGTAGCCAGATAAAGTCAACTATAGGGTTTCTTAAAAAAAACAACAAAAAACTCAGACATAAATTTTCTCAGGAAATGACATAAATTGAATCATAATTAAGAAAGTCCCCAATAAAACAACATGCAGAGACCAAAACCCAAAAGTTAGAGATAGAAGGGCAGCAATGGCGGCAACCTGCTCAGCTTCTCTGGAACTGTGTCAAGCAGCTGTGCTGGCATCATGACCACTTCCACATGGCCGTGCCAAAGTGCTTTTGGTTTTTATCCTGACATGGGTGGTGACTGTACCTTTCCCCCATTGGCTGGGCTCACCTCACAATCTTAATTAGCTAATCTTAAAGGACCTGGCCCATAGGAAATGAAGGAAGGGTTAAGGGGGATCACTGTTCCAGGCCATCAAACTTTTGGAATACAGCAGTGGAGGAAAAGGTTTATTTTGCCTCACAACTCTTAGGCCACACTCCATCATTGGGGAGTCAAGGCAGGAACCTGAAGGCAGGTTTAATGGAGGGGTGCTGCTCACTGGCTTGCTCCTTATTGTTTGCCCACTCTGCTTTCTTAATACAACCCAGGACAACATGCCACAGTGGGCTGGGCCTTCCCATATCAATCATTAATCAAAACAATACTTGCTGACTTGCCTACAGATCAGTCCAATAGAGGCAGTTTTCTATATTAAGAATCTCTCTTTCCTACATGCCTAAGTTTGTGTCAAGCTGAAAAATAATTAGCATGCAGCTAGCACAGACTTATGACCCAGAAAGAATTCTGTGAGCCTTTAAAGAAGGGACAGGAAATGCCCTGAAATTACTGTGGGATGGGGGACTGTCAGGGTGGCCAAGAGTCACATGGGCTCCATAAACACACATAAATAATGATAAAATGATCAAAAAAATTTTTAATTCTGAAAATTGAGCCTGAGGAAAAAAATCTAGTCAGAAAATTCTTACAGGATATCTTATAAATACCATTTTTAGAGAGAACAAATTTCTAAAATATAAGTTGTTTATTTAAAGTTACATTTATTGCAAATGTAAGATAAAAGTTTTATACTGGGCGTGGCCATGCACACCTTTATTCCCAGCACTCAGGAGGAGGAGGCAGATGGATCTCTGTGAGTTCAAGGCCAGCTTGATCTACAAAGTGAGTCCAGGACAGCCAGAGATACACAGAGAAAACCTGCCTCAAAAAAAACAAAAACAAACCACCAACAACAAAAAGATTAAAGTTGTATTAAGCTACAATGTTTTATATTGGCTATTTAGGTTTTGATAATGATTTTATTCTAAAATGAATTCTAAAAATATATTAAATTTTATTCCTTAAAATTTTTTTTTAATGCAAGGGAGAAAGTAACATATAAAGGTAGACCCATTAGAATAACAACTGACTTTTCAATGGAGATTCTAAAAGCCAGAAGGGCCTGCAGGGATGCTCTACAAACTCTAAGAGACCACAGATTCCAGCCCAGACTATTATATTCAGCAAAACTATCAATCACAATAGATGGAGAATTCCATGATAAGACCAAATTTAAGCACCTATCTACAAATTCAGCCCTACCAAAAAAAAAAATTCCAATCTGAAGAGGTTAACCATACCCAAGAAAACACAAAGAATAAATATCAGACCAGAAAATCAAAAGACAGGGGTTGGGGGTTGGGGGGAGTAAGGGCTATCCATACCATAACAACAAAATAACAGGAATTGATAAACACTGCCCATCTATAACTCTCAACATTAATGGTCACAATTCCCCCAATAAAAAGACAAAGACTAACAGATTGGATCCATTTTCTGCTGCACCCAGGAAAAACACCTCAGGATCAAGGTTAGAGATCAACTCAGGGTAAAAGAATGGAAGAAGATTTTCTAAGCAAATAGACAAAAGAAACAAAACGGGCTTCAAACCAAAACTAATAAAAAACAAATAGAGATGGACACTACAGATTCATCAAAGGAAAGTCCACCAAGAGGACATTCACTGTAGTTCTTTTTTTTTTTTTCTCAAGACAGGATTTCTCTGAGTAGCTCTGGCTATCCTAGAACTCACTCTGTAGACCAGGCTGGCCTTGAACTCACAGAGATCCACCTGCCTCTGCCTCCATAGTGGTGGGATTAAAGGTGTGTCCCACCACACCCAGCTCATTGCAGTTCTTAACATCTATGTTCCAAACACAAGAGCATCTGAATTCATAAAGGAAGCACCACTATACCTTAAATCACATATTAACTCTCACACAGTGATAGTGGGAGACTTCGATACCCAGCTCTCACCAATAGAGAAGTCATCCAGACTAGAACTGAATAGGGAAATGCTGGAGCTAACTGACGTCATTAACCAAATGGACCTAAAAGATATTTATATTACACTTCACCCATACACAAAGGAGTATACCTTCTTCTCAGCAGTTCACAGAACTTCCTCCAAAATCAACCACGTAAGTGGACACCAAACAAGACTCAACAAATGCAAGAAATTAAAATAACACCCTGAATCCTATTTGACTACCAGGGATCAAAGTTGGGTATCAACAACAACAGGAACAACAAAGAGCTTACAAATTCATGGAAACTTAATAACTCACTACTGAATGAAAAATGGTTCAAGACAGAAATTAATAAGTTAAAAACTTAGCCGGGCAGTGGTGGCGCACGCCTTTAATCCCAGCACTTGGGAGGCAGAGGCAGGCGGATCTTTGTGAGTTCGAGGCCAGCCTGGTCTACAAAGTGAGTCCAGGACAGCCAAGGATACACAGAGAAACCCTGTCTCGAAAAACCAAAAAAAAAAAAAAAAAAAGTTAAAAACTTGTTAGAATACAGTGAAAATACAACATGTCCAAACCTGTGAGACACAATGAAAGCAGTTCTACAAGGCAAGTTCATAGCACTAAGTGCCTTCATTAAAAAATTAGAAAGAAGCCTGGCGGGGCTGGAGAGATGGCTCAGAGGTTAAGAGCACTGGCTGTTCTTCCAAAGGTCCTGAGTTCAATTCCCAGCAACCACATGGTGGCTCACAACCATCTACATTGAAATCTGGTGCCTGGGCATATATGTAGAGCAAATACTGTATACATAATAAATAAATAAATGTTTAAAAAAAAAGAAAGAAGCCTGGTAATGTTGGCCCACACCTTTAATCTCAGCACTCGGAGACAGAAGCAGGTGGATTTCTGAATTCTAGGCCAGCCTTGGTCTACAGAGTAAACTCCAGGACAGCCATGGTTACACAGAGAAACATTGTCTCAAAAAACAAAGAAACCAATCCCAGGAAAGATCTCATATTAGCAACTTAACAGCACACCTGAAATCTCTAGAACAAAAAGAAATAACATCCAAAAGGAGTAGTTGGCAAGATAATCAAACTCAGGGCTGCAATCAATAAAATAGGAAAAATATACAATGAATCAATAAAACAAAGAGTTGTTTCTTTGAGAAAATCAGTAAGATTGGCAAACCTTTAGCCAAATTAACTAAAAGGCAGGGATAAAAGATCCAAGTTAATAAAGTTAGAGACGAAACGGGGGACATAACAAACACAGAGGAAATACAGAAGTTATAAGGACATGCTTAAGAAAATCTGTACTCCACCAATTTGGTGGTGTACTATTTACAAACCTAAAATGAATAAATTTCTTGATCATATAAGCAATTTAAATATACCTATAGCCATAACCCCTAACTACAGTTAAATAGAATCTGTAATTGAAAGTCTCCCAACCAAAAAAAGTTCAATGCCAGATGGTTTTAGCATAGAATTCTACCAGACTTTTTATTTTCTTTTCCAGACAGAGTTTCTCTGTGTATCCATAGCTATCCTGGACTCACTCTGTAGACCAGGCTGGCCTCAAACTCACAGAGATCTGCCTGCCTCTACCTCCCTAGTGCTCTACCAGACTTTCAAAGAAAAATTAATGACAATATTCCTCAAGTTATTTCACAAAACAGAAATAGAAGTACATTGCCCAACTCTTTTATGAAGCTACAATTACCCTGATACCTAAGCCACACAAAGATCTAACAAAGAAAGAAAATTATAGACTGATTTCCCTTATGGACTTAGATGAAAAATTCTCAATAAAATCCTTGCAAATTGAATATAAGAACATATCAGAAAGATCATGATTAAGTGGGATTCATCCCAAAGGTGCTGAGATTGTTTAAGAGGGTGCAAAGTGACAAATGTTACTATATAAATGGACTGAAAGTCAGAAGCCACACGATTATCTAATTCCATGCTGAAAAAGCCTTTGACAAAATTCAACCCTCCTTCATGATAAAAGTCATGTAGAAACTAGGGATACAAGGGACATATCTCAATATAATAAAGGTAATTTACACCAAACCCAAAAGCCATGCAGATGTCCCTGGTCTGAACCTGAGGTATTTGCTGAGCTGGCTCTGACTGTAGTATGATTTATTTTGTTTTTCTGGCCCTTTAAAGGATCCCTAGTGCCTAGTCAACTGGCCCTTGGAGAATGCTTGTCCATTAGAACTGCTTGACTCTATGACCTTTAGTGTTGATTGCCTCTTGGACTTCTGGGAACAGGAGAGGATATAAAAAAGCCAAGCCTTTAATAATGGTGCCTTTAACCCCAGCACTCAGGAGGCAGAAGCAGGTGGATCTCTGTGAGTTCAAGGCCAGCCTGGTCTACAGAGTGAGTTCCAGGACAGCCAGTACTATTACACAGAGAAACCCTGTCTTGAAAAATCAAAATAAATAAATAAATAAATACAAGAAAACAAAAAAGCCAGCAGAGGCTGAGAGAGATTGAGTAGGACTGGAGTAGATCAGAGAAGAGTAGGGTTAAGAATAGGGTTAGAGAAGACAGTTGGTGCAGGAAGAAAGAACATTAAGCAGGGCTGGAGAATAGGCCTAAAGAAGAGAAGGAAATTGAGGAAGAAAAGATTGATCCAGGAAAAGCTGAGCTGAACAGAGAAGATACTGTTGTGTAAGGAGACAGGAGAAAAACCCACAATGTAGCAAAAAAAGACTAAGAGCTACACCCCACCCTCACTGGCCATCACACTTGGGAGAGCTGGCCTGCCTCTTACTTGGACAGCACAGTATATCTGACCCTGATGGTAGGAGGAGCTGGTGAGCTAGCCCAAAGAGCAAGAGAATGGGAGAGCTGGCCCTGTCCTTCATCTGCCTTGGGGTAGCTGAGGGAGAGATGCCCTCACCCCCTCTTGCTTCTCTTTGCCTG
>CAJQZJ010032284.1:6369328-6399223 GCA_907164525.1 Lophiomys imhausi
ACACACACACACACACACACACACACACACACACACACACACACACATGCAGGTAAAACATTCATATATATAAGATAAAAATAAATCTTTAGGGCTAGAGAGAAGGCTCTGTGCTTAAGAGCTCTTGGTGCCATTGCAGAGGACTGGGGTTCAGTTCCCAGCACCCATGTGTTGGCTCACAACCACCTACAACTCTAGTTCCAGGGGATCCAGTGCTTTCTTCCCACCTCCATGGGATTCTGCACACAGGTTGTACACATACATACACTCAGGCACACACATATACAAGTCAAATAAAGTAAATAAATATTTTAAAAATAAATATTTTTTTATGTTTATTACTTCAGGTTACATCTCCATCACAGTACCCTCTTTCAACCCTTCCCAGTCCCACCCATAAATATTTTTTTAAAGTAGTTCTGACAGTTGATTATACACACAGGTACACATATTATCAACCCAAATGGGTTGAAGAGCTGACCCGAGGAGCTAACTCCATAAAACTCCTAGAACAAAACATGGGAGATGATTCTATGTCTTGTTTATAGGAAACCTGCATGGCCATGGATTCGGCAATGGTTTGGTATGCCATGCAAGCACAGAAACCAAATAAATAGAAGACAAATTAGAGGCAATCACAGTGGGGATTCCCAGGGAGCGCAAGGAATGGAAGGACCTATTTGCAAACCACATGATGGAGATGCAATACTTATATCAAAATCTGTTCAAACAGACTAATTTAAAAATGGATGAAAGGCTTGGATGAACTTTTACTGTCCAACCAACACAAGATAAGATGCTCAACACCAGCAGTCAAAAGCACAGGACACCCCTTCATACCCGTTATACTGTCCATAATCAAGACAGCCAAGGATGAGTAATAGCAAACTGTTCAAGAAATGAAAGTTAGTACTATCACACATTACTGGAGGGAACTGAAAAGAGCGGGTCTCCCTGGAAACAGTTCTGCAGGTCCTCAAAAAGTTAAATACAGTTAGCATAAAACCAGGAAACCTGTCTGTAGAGGCACTGCAGATGTGGCTGCTCTGTCACATGTGCATCAGTAGGTGCAGAGAGAAGAGAGGCTGTGTCTACAATCAGTGTCCTGACCTATGAACATCTGAATGAATAGTAGCCTAACATTCCCCAGGGAAGGGGAGCTAGCCTGTGTCAGCCACCAGTCCAGCACCAGGCAAGCACCAGATGGGCTCCCAGGACAGGAAGCAAGCCAGAGACTAGGGGAGTCCTGCCTAGCCCTGGATGAGGGGATTGTGGGTGAGCAATCCCCAAGGGTGTGAGTGTGGGAGAGCCAGCTCTGCCTTTTTTCTTCTTTATGGTGGTGTTGGCAAGGGAGAGATCCCCTCCCTTTGGCCCTCACCACCAGTGGCAGACAGTAGATCTTGCCCCATGGAGTCACAGGGCAGGAAAGCTGTCCCTGCCCCTCACATGTTGCAGCACTTGGGAGAGCAGACCCTGAACCTTGCCTGGGCAACACACTACAGTTGGCCCTAGATGTAGGGACTGTGGGTGAGCCAGCTCTGAGGGAGTGATTGTGGGAGTGTCAGCCCTGCCTTTTGCCTGCTTTGTGGAGGTATTGTTGAGGGAGAGATTCCTCTTATTCTCTTGCCCTTGACAAAGGTAGCAGGAAGGAGAACTGGCCCAGATGGGGTCATGAAAGCAGGAGAGCTGATCCAACTACTTACCTGCTGCAGCACTCAGGAGAGCAGACCCTGCAAGTGGGGGTTGCAGGCCTGGAACCAGGGCTTTGAGTTGGCCCACCCCATGGATGATCTGCTGGAGTGCATGAAGAGGCCAGTACCACAGACCCAAAACTACAGGATCTCTATGACACAGAACAATAATAGCATATCTGAGAGGAGTCCCAGTGAGGTTCCAGTATTGACAAAGTATCGCCAGAGGCCTAGTACCAGACCAAGGAATCATTAAAATGAACATTTGCAAGCAAAAACATGTGGACAAAAGGGAATATTATGCGACACATGGAGACACACTACAGCTTCCACAATGAGATTTTTTTTTTTATGTGGGGGGAGATTTCAAGGGTGGGTCTGAGGGGAGGTGAGAGAGGAGAGGAAACAGAGTGCATGATTCGAAGTTCATAAACTGAAGAAACAATAAAAAGAAAAAAACGAGGGGAAAAAAAACCCTGGAAACCTCACGTCTTCCTATACCCACACCCCAAAGAATCAAAGATATGCTCACATGGAAACTTGTAAGCAATATTCATTCAATATTATGATAGCTCCCAAATGAAACAACTCTGATGTTTGTCAGCTGATAAAAGAATGAAAGAAATGTGGTATGTCCATAAAAATGGAATATTATTCATCAATAAAAACAAATGGAATGCTGATGTAATCTCTATGAAAGCTTTGCATTAAATGCAAGAAGTCAGACACAGACATCACATATCCTATTATCCTATTTATATGAAATGTCTATGAAAGGTAAACCCACCTTTGCTGGTTTGCCAAAACCTGGAGTCAAATCTGGGCTTTATTAGAGTGGCCTTGGCAAATGGCTTCTTGCCTATTCCCTGAGCCTTAGTTCCTGTCAGGGGTCAGGTGGGGTATTCAGGTGGACTTCAGGCTGAGCTGGATTCCATAGTGACTTTATGATCGTCACTGTCTCTGCTCTTCTGATCTGACCTCAGCCTGCAGCAGTGAACAGTTAGGGGGCGAGTAGTGTCCAACCTGAGCACTCACTTGGCCCCTTGCTACTCTCTGAGCCTCAGTTTCTTGATCTGAGCAATGGGAATGATACCTGCCCTTTCAACATGTTCCCTTTCAGCATGCCTTGGGGGAAATACTGACATAGGGATGTAAAGTATAGGTCGAGGTTAGGCTGGCACCAGTAAGTATCCATTTTTGTTAGCCGGCATCTGTTACTGTAACAAAACCCCAGGTAATCAATTTATAAAGAGAAAGGCTCTATTTTTGGCTCACTGTTTTGAATGTTTCAGCTCTGTTTGGCCCTGTTGCTTTGAACCTGTGGTGAGACAACACATGCTGGTAGGAGTGTGTGCTGCCCACCTGCCCATCTCTCATCAACCAGGTCTTCCCTCTCACGGGCAGGAAATGCTATAAACAAGTGCTACCAGCTGGGGGACCAAGCACATGAACACAGGGACATTTGGAGAGTATTCTAGATCCAAACTATATCACAGCTGGAATTATTATTAAACATTGTTATGGTAGTGATGTTGTCTTTGAGCCAACTAGCTTCAAAAGGCTTCCACTTCTCCATCTTCAGCCCTCTCTTTATCCTAGACGGCCCACTTCAGTCTCCTGGTTTGGCCCACAGGATGGTCCTATGCTTGGCTTTGAAGCTTGCCTCCTCACTGGCTCTTATCCAACTCTTTTGGTCATGAGGCCCCAGCTTTGCCAGAACCATGCTCCTTCGTCTTTCTGAAGTGCGCTTTCCTTGTCTGCTCTTGAGAAGAGAAGTCCACCTCCTCACAGACAAGGAGAGGGATGGCACGATGCTGGGGGGTGGAGGGTGGGGTGGGGGGACTTCAGGGCAGAGCTCACAGTCCCCTAACTGCATGCATGGGGACACTCGCCTGGGGCACCCCCTACTCAGCTGAAAGGAGGAAGCTCCTGTGGCTGTTCAGGTCAGGGACTTTCTTTTTAAGTTGCAGTCAAAGCAAAAGCCCAGACGCCTTATTTCTAGGAATTATCTACCACATGGCTTCCCCCTGGAAATTCACTCAAGGAACTTTGGGCATTTTTTTATGTAAAGGCAAAAGACTAGAAGACCCCCAACTTAACTACCAGCAGGATACTGACCATGTGCCTGTGTGCATCCTCACAGCAGGGAAGCACAGAACTAAGAGACAATGGGGCCCAGGGGACTGCTGCCAAGATGCATTTTAGGTGAAGAAAGGAAGATGTTTATTGAATGCCTCCCTTTTCCCCAACCCCTCTGCTCCTTTCCTCTCTCCTCTCTCCTCTTTTCTTCTTTCCTTGCTTCTTCTTTCCCTCCCTCTTTTCTTCCTTCTTATCTCCTTCCCCCCATCCTTCTTCTTCTTCTGGTGTACGTGTGTGTGTGTTTGTGTGTGTGTGTGTGTGTGTGTGTGTGTGTGTGTGTATGTTTACATGTGTATGCATGGGTGTGTGGAAGCTACAATTCATGTCAGCTGACTCTCACCTCACTCACTCTCCATATTATGTTTTAAGATGTAATTTAAAATTTTTAAATTATGTGAATATGTGGGTGTCTCTGTGTGGGTATATACATATGAGTGCAGGGCCCAAAAAGACCAGAAGAGGGCATCTGCTCTCCTGGACCTGGGATTAGTGGTGGTTGTGAGCCACCTGGTATGAACGCTGGGAACTGAACTCAGAGCCTCTGTAAGAGAGTACACACTTGAACGGCTGAGCCATTCAGCCTCTCCATACCTCACCTTATTTTCTGAGACAAGGACTATCCCAGAACCTTGAGTTTGTGGATTTCACTAGACCGCACCAGCCAGGTAGCAAGCCCCAAAGAGCCTCCTGTCTATTTCCCCAGCTTTTTATGTGGGTAATGGGGATCTGAACTTGAGTCCTCATGTTTTTGCAGCAAGCAATTTACTAAGTTATCACCCCAGCCCCCACCCCTGACTCTCTGTAGTCTTGTTATGATGCCCAGACTGATCCTTAACTCCTAGGCTTCTAGAAATCCTCCTGCCTCAGCCTCCTAAGGACCTGGGATGACAGGTACCTGCCACCAGGTTCTGCCTTACGGTTTTGATGTTGCTGTTATTGTTTGTCCTGGAACTCATTATATAGACCAGACTGGCTTTGAACTCACAGAGATCCACCTGGCTCTGCCTCCTAATTACTGGGATTTAACGTGTGCGCCAACACACCCCACTCCTGCTTTTGTTAATAAGTTAATTAGTTAATAATATATTGTTAATAAGTAAAAATTAATTTAGAGTGGCACACAACTATAATTCTGATACTTGGAGGCAGAGACAGGAGGATCCATGCACGTTTGAGGTCAGGCTAGTCTACATAGAGACTTCTAGGCCAACTGGGACTATATAGTGAAAGCCTTTCTCCAAAACAAGCAAACATTAATTTAAACAAAAGAAAAGGGAGGTCGGGCCAAGAGGGATTGTCTAGGAGATCCTGTACCTTGCAAAGTACAAAGTGAGACAGTGTAACCAGCAGGAGGAGAAAGAGTAGTCTCCTCATCATTAGAGCTCCACCCCATCCCCACTGTTGCTCTGGTGTCTTGGGGGTTCACCACCTGTGGCCCACAGAATTCCCCTGTCTTCCGTTGAAAGCTCATCTCCACGCTCTATGCCCTGACTGGGCATGAGGGCTCCTTTAACTCATGTTGGTCCCTCCTCCAGTCAGAGGGCAAAGAGCTCTGGTAGTGCAGAAATCGCCAGGCTGCAGGTGTACCCAGGGTAGAGGGGTTGGGGCCAGCATTGGGTCCATAGGCTGGGCCAGGATGAGAGCCCTGGAGCCTGCCAAGTCTCTGGGGGACCCAGGTGTTCTCCAAGGGAGACCCCCAGGCCCACCCATGGAGGGCCCTGGGCCCTAAAAGGGCCCTGTAAGAAAGCCCCAAGGGTTACTTGCTTACAGTGCTCTTATGATAGGACTTTCACGTGCAAAACTAATTCTTGGGTCAGTGATACGGCTCAGAGGGTAAAGATACTTGATGCCAAGCTTGATGACCAGAGATTAATTCCCAGAATCTACATGATTCCACTTTCCAAATAAATAAATAAATAGATAAATGCAAAATTCTTTTAAAGAAATATTTCTTGGCCAAGGCAGGAGGATCAGTTGAGTTCAGAAGTTTGAGATCAGTCTGGACAATATAACTAGACTATCACAGACACACACACACAAACACACACACACACACACACACACACACACACACACACACACACACACCTGACATCCCAGCACATGGGAGGTAGAAGCAGGAGAATGACTACAAGCTAGAGACCAGGCTGGCTTCACAGCAAGACCCTGTCTCAAAACAAAGACATAAAGCAACTCTTTGGTTTTGTTTTTTTGCTTGTTTTCCAGACAGGGTCTCATTATGTAGTCCAGGCTATCTTCAAACTCTTGACGCTCCTGCCTCAGCATCCTGAGTGCTGAGACTAGTTGGGTGGACCACCAAGCCCAATGAGATACACAATCAGTGATCAAGTGTGTTGTTAGATTAGTGTAGCAACTGTGCATGACCAAGTCCCACCATTGTCAGCGGCCTTCACCTTGACATGGTGGCTTTGTTTCTCCCTCTGGACACATACTTGCACAGTCACACGTGCATCTCACAAACTTACATATCTTACATACGTATCTACATCTGTAAATGCACAGACATAATGCCTATACATATTAAGCTATGTACACATGCATGAATTCAACATCACAGCCAAAGGCGCCATACACACATATTACGACGACCGCCGTGTATTTCCCCCCCAACTCTGAAATCATGATTCTCACTCCTAAATACTTCAGTGTGCCTCTTTTAGGAACGAGACCATCTCTGACCACACCCTGAAGTCTTCAATGCACACAGCAAGTCTAAGACACAATAGCATCTAATACTGGTCTGTATTCTCACTTCTCTGATCATTTCTACAAGGCCTTTCCTTTTGTTTGGTTTTGTTTTATTTTTTGAAGGTGGATCTAAATCTAGCCCAGGCTGACCTCAAACTCGTAGTGATCCTTTTATCTCACACTCCCAGAAGTGGAGATACTAAGTGGCTTTGGAAAGTCTCTGTTAGGGGTCAATGTCAGGCTTTGGTATTTGCCTTCTACCTTGGTTGAGACGGGGTTTCTTGTGCATCACAACGGGAGTCAGGCTAAGGGCTTCCATGCATCCCCTGTCTCTACTTCTCATCTCATCCTGGAGTGCTGGGATTACGGTCATGTGTCTGACCTTTCTGGGTCTGGGAGACCAAAACTCGGATCTTCACACACGTGCAACGGGCACTTGGTCCACTGAACCATCTCATAACCCTAGCTTCGTGTTTTTGAGATAGGGTCATAGGCCTCTCTCAAACTCAGAGGGATCTTCCTGCCTCAGACTTCTGAGTGCTAGAATTACAGATACATGGCACCATGACCAGCCACCTAATTTTTGAAGCATATGTGTACACACAGACACACTGGGACAGCCATTTTGAAGGTCTGAAGGTACTACCTACCTTTGGGCATTGGCAAATTGATTTTATGGGGTCGCTTGTTTTCTTTCAGTTTTTATTGTTGTTTTGTTAAAGACTAGATCTCACTATACTTTTGAACTCACGGGACTAAGCAACCCTTTTCTCCACCCTCCACAGTAGCTGGGAATACAGGTGTGAGCCACCAAATCCAGCTACTGTATTTTTTCGAACTAGAAATTAATACTGGAAGCTCAGTTTGACTTGGAGAGGGCCTCGTTTTTGTTATGTAACACACAACATATATTTAGTATTTCAAACCATTTTTAAGTGTGAAGTGCACTCAGCGGCATTAGGCCCGTTCAAATGTTTGTGCAACTATAGCTGCCAACATCTCCTGAACTTTCTATTTTGCCTAACATCATGTGACAAGGCTTTTTCCGGGGGAGATGGAATACACACATCTACTCACCCTGGATAGGGAGGCCGTCGATAGACCAAAGTACAGAAACCACCAAGTCCATCTTGGTGAACCACGAGTCTCATTGGGGTGACTTACACATGGGTGAGGGGCTACTTACAGGAACAAAAATGATCCCAAGACATCTACATCACAAAGCCCATCCCAGCATGGGGTGGCAGCTCCCAAAACTGAGAACCTGGAGCACACAGCCTGCAGGCAGCTCAAAAGGTTGAACACTGAGAAAGATAAGGCACCAGCTCTCGACGATGCTTATGACAGGAGCTTAGGAAGAAGTCTTCTGCCGGGCCACGTTCCGGCGGACAGTGTGAAGTCCTGAGTAGGTGGGCTTACCAAAGAAGTGACATTTTAAACAGCTCTTGATGTATGAGTAGGAGTTTCTGCAGTAGAGAAGTAGAGAGTGGAAATATAGTCAGGGTCAGGCCACGGACTTCTTTGAGGAACTGTAGAGCAGTGCGGCGTGGTCCCTCTGACTGTGGGGAACAGTTTTGGAAAAGAGGCCCTGAAGGCCCTAGTCAGGAATCTGGGTTCAGCCTTCAGGTGAATGGGGAGCCCCAGCATGGTTTTAAAGTAGGAGACTTTTAGTCTTCCCTCCGGCCGCAGCGTGCGGAGAAGGACTCTGCTGGTGTCCTCTCTGGTGGTGGAGCTGGACAGCAGATAGGGGGTTGTATCTAGAGCAAGCAGAATCAGCAGGATAGGCAACAGGGGGAGATGAAGTGGTGAGGAAACACTGAGAGGGTTCAGAGGAGCAGCCTGCTCTGAGCCGGTAGGGCTGTCTTCTGAAAAATCCTACAAGAGTCAGGTTATGTGGCCAAGAGCCTGACCCAAAGGGCTCATGGGCCTCCTCCCTTGTAAAGACACTGATGCCCAGCCTTGAGGTGTGAAGAAGGCCTCAACTCCAGGCCACAGTTCGTCCTTGTCTGCTGTCGGAGTGTCGTCACTGAGGTGGGCAGTCGGGCTTTGCCCCTGCTTCCCCATCTCTATGAGAAGCTTCTCAAGACCCCTAGCGACACGGGCTGAGGTCATACAGCAAACAGCCTGTGGAGAGCATAGCTGAGGGGACTTTACAAATCTCTGGAGACCCACAGTTTGGAAGAGTGGCAGTCCCCTCTGAGTAGTTACCCGCCTTTGGATCCTCCCATGGGGGGAAGTGGGACTTCTTCTTTCAGGACATGAATGTCAGGCTTGGCGGTGACTAAGAGATGCCTGAGTTAGTGGGTGGAGAGAGTGCTTAAGTATCAGACCTTCCTGTCCTCTGACCACTAGACACCTGGCTATTAGGATCAATACAGCATGGCCGGCCTGAGAGTCCCTCTCCTAGTGGCTCTCATCCTTCTTGCTGTAGCACTTCAGACATCTGATGCAGGTGAGGCTGGGGAGTAGGAGGGTGGACACTAGAGTGTCTGGAAAGAGTCCCAGAGTGAGTGTGCCACTGGCTGCTGTGACTTTGACTTTGGGCTAGCTCTGGCACTTCCCTGGGTCTATTACTTCTCTGAGCCCAGGCATGTCCATTTATATACTGGGTACTCACGAAGGTTTGGCTTTTAGGATCTGCCAATTGGTTTTGGGGGTTGTGGTATGCAAGGCCTGGGGATCCTCCTGCCCAGACAGCTCAAATATAGGGAACCTGGGAGTGGATGCAGGACCTACAAGGTATCAGGTTTGAGTTGGGGAAGCGCAGAGCCTCTTTTAGAAAGCTGGGCCTGCCCTCCCAACACCTCCAAACCTCCAAGTTTGCTCTGGAGCCTATGGTCAAGACAAGGTCCAAACCTCTCTTTCGCATTACATTATCAACCCTCCTGCTTTGGGCTGGGCAGGAGTGGCATCTCCACAGTGGGGGTGAGGCAACAACAACCAACCAGTTGTTGCTCCCAGTGTCAAGTCTCTATAGAGCCTCCATGTAGCAAAGCCCTACGGAATTGGTGTTTTTCTTCCATGGGCCTTGGACGTAACACATGACTAGGGTCTGTCGGGGCAGAGTGGGACTTGAACCAGGTCTGTGCTGTGACTACCACTGTCTGAACCTTGATTTCCACTCTGCCACAGTCTCACGGTGACCTTGGATGCTTACCTTCCCCTCTCTGATGCAGCCTCACCAGGGCACTGAGAAGAAGCAGGTGGACCTCTAACTCCCTGTTGCATGCATGGGGGTGGTGGGGTCTGGAGTAGGGCCGAGCATTTGACAAGCTTTTGGGAGGCCGGTGCTGCCGTCCTCCCAAGATGGGCACAGAGGCTCCTTCTGGGACCCATTTAGAAGCCTGTTGATGCTCGGTGGTTCTGAGTCCACTTCCTGGAGCTGACTGTCCCAGAGCATAGACACTGGGCCCTTAGTGGCATCTCAGAGACTCCCCAGGCTGGGGAGAATGAACCCTAGAAGATGCCCATTGGTGTGGAAGAGAATGTTTTCCCTAGAGCTCAGCCTGTGACCAGGGCTGAGGCTGAGGCTGGCCTCTCTGTGCTCCAGCTGATGTCCCCCGGGTACCCTTCCACCAGGTCCCTATGCCGCTAATGTGGAGGACAGTACCTGCTGCCAGGACTACATCCGACACCCACTGCCATCACGCATAGTGAAGGACTTCTATTGGACCTCAAAGTCCTGCCGCAAGACTGGCATTGTGTAAGTAGGGAGCTGGGGCTTCAGGGCCTTTGAGGATGGGCCTGGCAGGGGTGGTCCTAGGGTGGGCAGGATGTAGAGAGAGCTCTAACGCAAGAAGGCTTGGCTGGGTGGGATGGCTCAGCCAGGTTTGGGTTTTCTGAATCCCAAAATGATGGTACCATTCGACAGATGTTGTTGAACATCTGTGACATGACAGACATGAGGATGGTAGCTGAAGAGATGGGTGCCACCCCTGCATGGCATGGACACGTGGGCAGTACATAGCCACAGGCTATTGGTGATGAGAAGCAGTGTAGGTGTAGGGGAACACACATCATGCCTAAAGCCACTCCCTGCCAAGACATTCTGTGTCCTCCCAGTCCCCTGGCATTCTTCGAGGTAGCCATTTTGGTCCAAGACAAGCTATTAAGAGCTACCACCTATGGATGGCTGCCCACATGCCCCGGCTATTCTGAAAACTTCCTGTGTGACTCAGTCTTTGAAGCAATTCTACAAGGAGGCTAGCCCTGTTTTATGGAGGGAGCCCAGGCTCAGCAAAGGGAAGGGGATCTAGGCTCAGCTAAGCGAAGGGGACCCAGGCTCAGGAGAGGGAAGAGGACTCAGGCTTAGCAAATGGATGGAAACCGAGGCTCAGCAAAGGGAATGGAGGGCAGACTCAGTAAAGAGAAGCGTGGGGCAAGGTTTCCCAGGCTGCAGCAGGAGAGAGCCTGTGCTCCTGGGCAGTCTCCTCTTGTGGTTCTTCCCTCTTTGCCCAGCTTCTTCCACCTGGCCGGAAGACTCCTTTTTCTGTGGTAGCCCTCTGGTAGCTATTGATCCCTGACAGCCTGCTACTAGCCACACCACCTATTGGATGGTTCTTGGATTTGGGGTCATACACCACCCCTTTGGCTCTACAATCTTTTCTTCCTCCTCCCATAGCCAACTCCGTCTCTTAGAGGTGTCTGCAAAGAAGGGCAGAGCAAAAGCTCTCCCAAGGTTCTGGCCCCTTCAGCTGTGAGACTGTTTCCCGTCACTTCCGGAGAGCCATGACTCCTTGTTTCCCAAGTGCAGAAAAATCGCTGAGCTCAAGGCATGGAGCCCTTTAGCGAGAAACAGCCCCGGGCAGCAATCGAAGTCTGTCTGGTTCCCTTGCACACTGAGGAGGTGGGATGAGCTTACGGGTCTCTGTAGCACCACAGGGCAGCTACGGTGGCAAGTGGAAGTCACGGAGCTCATGGCCTGTAACACAGGAGATGCTCAATGAAGGACAGACTCTAGTGATCCATGGACTCTGAGCCTGAAGGGACACTAGAAAGAATATGACCTGACAGATGAGGAGATGGACATACAGGGAGGAACCAGCCTATGTAAACTGTCCAAGAAGCCAAGTTCAGGTTGTATGTGTGTTAGCCCACTCCTTTAATCCCAGCACTCAGGAGGCAGACGCAGGTGGATCTCTGTGAGTTCAAGGCCAGCCTGGTCTACATAGTGAGTTACAGAAGAGAGAGAGAGAGAGAGAGAGAGAGAGAGAGAGAGAGAGAGAGAGAGAGAGACGGACTCAGCGTTGTTGTTGTCTTTAGTCTCTACTCACTACTGCTCTGAGATGCAAGGACTGTCAGGGATGTGGGAGCCAGCAGCTCAGATTGTACGGCAGCTATGGAATGGGAGCAAGGGCCCCACCACCAGCCACCCTGTACCCACCTTCTCAACCATAGCTTCAGTGCCCAGGCCTGGTCTGCTACTTGCTGCAGCTGTGGGGTGGGGCAGGAGCCTCGGGCCACACTTTTTGGGTGTCTTGGTTTCTTTTTTAATTGCTGTGATAGCTACCCTGACAAGAATGACTTAGGGGAGAAAGGATGTGTTTTAACCTGCAGTTCAAGGTGCAGGCCCTCGTGGCAGGCAAGTCAAAGCAGCAGGCAGAAGGACCAGTGCAAATGCTCAGCTTCCTTTCTCTACTTTACACCATCCAGGATCTACTGCCCAGGGAACAGCCCCACCCACAGTTAAGATGGCTCTTCTCACATCCCTTAAAATAAGATAATCCCCGCAGGCATGCCCAGAGGTCTCTGGAGTGATCCTGGATACTGTCAATGGGCAGATAACACTCCCCTCACAGCAGGACAAGCCTGTTTCTCCACCAGATGCGCCAGGACTCTCAGAGGCCTGGGAGCGATGCTCTTCAAAGTCTTGGGACAGCCGAAACCCCAGACATATTTCATGACTTTTTTTTTTTTTTTCTGAAATAGGGTATCTCTGTAGAGCCTTGGCTGTCCTGGATTCGATTTGTAGATCAGGCTTACCTCGAACTCACAGAGATCTGCCTGCCTCTGCCTCCCGAGTGCTGGGATTAAAGGTGTGCACTACAATCCCCAGCTTTTCACTCCTTCTTATATTCAGCCAAATTTCTTTACCTCTGTGAGTAGAATAGATGTACAGGGACAGGAAGCACAGGGGCATGGGACACATAGAGTTGTTGCAAGAATTAAAGAAATCATTATAAAGGTGGGGGATGGATAAATTGCTCATTTTGTAAAGTGCTTGCTGAGCAAGCATGGGGACCCAAGTTCGGATCCTTAGCAGTCATGCAAAAAAAAGCCAAATGTGGCAGCATGTGCCTGTAACCCCCAGTGCTGGGGAGGCAAAGACAGGAAGATCTCTGGGCCTTGCTGGCCAGCCAGTCTAGCTGAATTGGAGAGTGTCAAGTTCAGTGAACTGCATTTAAAAATAGGATGTGAGGGGGGCACTCTATGCTGACCTCTGGTCTCTTCATGCATGTTCATGCACATGCACATACACACATACGAGAAAAAACAAATGCCAATGTGAAAAGTTGAGGCCTTCCTCTGACACAACTATACAGCACCTACCATGTGCTGTAGCCCTTAGCAACACCTGCTTTCTTGAGCAGGTCAGTGTGTGTCCTGATGGCTTCATCAAAATCTCACGCAGCTGGGCAGGACTTTCACCCCCATTTTACAGATATAGAAACCAGGGCTGAGAGAAGTTACCAGACTTGCTAGCAAGGAGCACTATCAGAATCCAACCCAGATAGGTCAACTGCAAAGTCCATACTTTGGTTACTAGCCTACTAAATGGTACCACTTACTCCTTGGCTCTCTTCCAGTTTGATAACCATCAAGAACCGAGACATCTGTGCCGACCCCAGGATGTCCTGGGTGAAGAAGATACTCCGTAAGCTGGCCTAGTGAGGACAACCCAATGACCATAGGTGTGGTCACTCCGGGAAGGCTCAGCCAGCCCTATCCTTCTGCCATTCCAGCAACAGCCTTGTCAACAATGTTGCCTTTGATCACCTCCATCCCCTGGACTGTCATTCTGTCAGGCCTCTGGTCCCTCTACCTCCCTTCCAGTCCCTCTAGCTCATTCTCTTCCAATATGGCACCTGGGGGAGCACATTTTGGCCAGCCTTACCCCACCCCCTCCCCACTGCTTTAGATGAGGCCAGGGGCCTTGTTTGGGTGCCCTGGTCCTGCAGATCTGGATGGCTTCCCTTTCCCCAGCCTTGCCCCATTCACTTCCTATATGTAGAGAAGATCCATATGCTTCAAGTATGTGCTACCCAGCTCCACTTCCTGGGAGGTTGCTGATACCCAGAGTGTCATTCTTGCCGCTTGAATTTGTCCAGTGCCACACACATCCCAGACTTCGGTCAGTCCCCGGGGGCACCCACCAAACCTCACTCTTCACACTCCCTTGACCTCTGCCTACTCCCAGTAGAATTCTGGGAGTTTCAGGCTGGTCCACCAGGCCCCGGGGTTAGGCCAACGTCCCCACCAGGGCTCCTCCTGTATTTTGTCTCCAGCGTGAGGCAGGGAGTAACAGGGGCAGGCTCAAAATTGGATTTATGAAAGATGCTGCAGACTCCATCAATAAAAGCAATGTTTCCCTCCCCCCATCCCTGGATACAGGGAAGTTTCCTGTCAACAGAGACTGAGGTTGTTAGAAAGGGGCTATGTAGGTCAACTGTGAAACTCTAAATTTACCAAAATCAGCTTCCATCCATCTTTAAACATAAGCTAGGTCTTTTACTTTTTCTGATTCACTCTACTTCTCCTTACTCATTATCTGAATAGCTGATAATCAAATTCATGCTTTGGTGTCAATGACTACCATGGCTTGGTATTATAAGCTGTAGTTATATTTATATATGAAAAGAGGATAAATATATAGAAGTCCAAATAGATGAATTGGAGAGTTTTAGGAGTTGGGGGCAGGGAGGGCCATATAAAGTATCCTCAGAAAGCAGCTGGCTAGGGCAGCTGCCCTGGGCAGCATAGTTAAGTTAAAGAGCTTGGTTGGAAATTATTCTTCAGTTGGTTGGGGCCAGGTCAAGGGTCCATTTGTGCTTCCCTGGGGACAGCAGTGTCCCGGGGGAGGGAATAAACTTGTTTGCTCCTCTGAACGGAATGTGCCCTGACTTAGCGGAGTCACTGGATTGTGTGACCCTGAGGATGTTGCTTTTCCTCTCTGAGCCTCATATGACAGAAGATGGGACCACGGAGGGGTCCATCCAAACCACAGGGACTGACACTGCAGTCACAGCTGCATCCAGGGCTCCTATCCCTCCAGAACCCAGGAGGAGCATCTGGCCGACCATAAGTGCTACCATGCCCACTGCCCATGCTTGTCCTGCCTCCTCTCCTACTTCTGGGAAAATAAATGCTCAACAACAGTGTCTGCCTTGGTTCCTTGTCATCTGTGTCACTGTGAAATAGAATGGGGCACCATGGCCACTTACTAGAGAAGGCTTGACATTTAAATGTAAAATGACTCATATAAGGTCACCCCGTGAGTAGATACAAGGCTTGGGAGGCAGCTACACATATACCAACAGAAAAGTCAGGCATTCATCTCCCACCCACCTGGCTCGGCCACGCATAAGATCACTTCTCATTCCCAGGTCCAGAACTGGACATACAATGTTCATTCAATAAAAGAGTTCTTTTCTCATATAGGAGCATCCAGCATTCCTGATCCTTGGATACCCAGGGACTTAGGGACTTCCTTCTTCAGGTCCTGCCCTCCTCCAGGATCTGAACCCCTCCATGAAAGAGAAGGGAGGTTTGTGGGATGGTGGGAAAGTGTGTGCACCCAGTGTACCATGTGTCGTCGGTGGCTTTCCTTAATCACTGAGGGAGATTCCATAACTCTTTTCTTCCGTCCTTGACTCTAAAGCCAGAGCCACATGGCCAAAGCTGCCAAGTTCTGCTCTTGCTAGGGCTAGAGCATGGTTCCCTCTTTCAAATACATTTTCACCAGCTTTCTGTTTTCAACACTTTCCTTCACTGCCTAAGCTTGGCTGTCCCAAAACTCTCTCTGTAGACTAGGCTGGATTCAAACTCAAATATCTACCTGCCTCTGCCTCCAGAGTGCCGAGATTAAAGGTGTGTGCCACCACACCTGACCCTAAACTTTTCTTTAATTCCTTTTCACAAATTAGAAAGTTTGGCTGGGTGGGATCTTGCCCTGAGGTCACCACTCCCTTTATTCCATTTAGCATCAGGATTTTCTTTAGTCTGTTTATCTCCTTGAGTACAGGATTTAGTTCCATTCCACTTCCTGGTGCCCCTTTTCTCCTCAAACTGTACATCTTGTATTGTTTTCTTTCTCAGCTTCTCCTTTTCGTTATAGACCTGCATAAGCATGAACAGCAATAACCTCATGACAGAGTCAATACTAGGCTGTCCTGAGATCTCCTCTGCTGGCACAATTAATCCAAAACTCTTCCATTTAGTCTCAGGAATATTTTTCTGGACAAGGGCAGAAAGCAACAACATCCTTAGCCAAAATATCATAAAAATAGTCTTTAGGTCATTTAGTAATATTCTTCTCCTCTGAAACCTCTTGAGCCGGGCCCCCACATTTCAATCACCCTCAGCACCACTGTCTTCCTTGCTCCTACTAGGATTGTCTCCTACTAGGAGGTTTGGATTTCTTTGGAAACACAGTGGTGTTGAATTAGTATGTAAAAGTTGCGGGAATGCTTCTAAAAAAAAAAACGGTCTCATAGAAAGGGCATACGAAAATCAGCCTAAAGACTTGCACCTGTGGAGAACACCGGGAAGAGCACGTGATCTTGGAACAGGCCTACCCTGGGAGGAGGGGGTTGTAAGGTTGGCCAGTGAGAAAGCATCCTGATGCATAATAAGAGAGAGTGTATAAAAAGGAAGACCCCCCCCCCGAAGCTTTTTGCTTGGCATTGCTTTGAATCGCTGCTCATCATTGCTTTGAAAGACTCCAGACGGCACCCTGCCGAAGGGCATGGCTGCCAAAGTCCAAAACCGGCCAGAGACTGCAGTGCCAACTGAGAGGGCTGCAACTGCTGGCATCGAGGCCGGGCAGATGGAAAAGACTCAACTCCAAGTGGAGCTGTGCCTAGGCCAATGGATGCTGAAGCGACCACAGCCTCAAGTAAGAAATGGCGATGGCCAGCTCCTAGGCCGCATGAATACAACACTGGCCCCGAGGCAGCAAGCTCGAGCAGGCAGAAAAGGCCATGGCCCAGGACCTACCCAGAGGAGGTTTGGAAAAGCCAGACAACCTGAAGAGACCATGAAAGCAAGTGGGAGGTGCAGGGGTGTCCACCTCTGGGGAGTGGGGCACCTGCTCCATTTAGCTTTGACAGTCTCAGAAGGACAAAGAAGGCCTCAATCTCAACCAGAAGTTGAGGCCATTACAAGGTCAGAGCTGGGTGACTACTGCAGCTTCTGCTGGTCATGGGGCTTCCTGCAGACAGATTGCAACTGTTCCTGTGTTCCCACTGACTGATTTGTGTGGATTGCACATGAGTTGCCCCAAGTAACCACACCTGATAACGTCTTCACCTTGGTATATCATTAATAATGTGCCTTGGGTTGGTGGGTTGGTAGGTGTTTAGAGATATTAATAAATAGTTTTCAAGTTACAACTACAATGGTCCATTAAGCCCCACTAAAAGCATTCAACTGCTTTTCTGATCCAAAGTCCCAAAATCTAAATTCCTCCAAACAAAAGGATGGTCGGGCCTATATACTCCATTCCCTGGTGCCAACTTCTGTCTTTGTTGGGGCTTTATTGCTGTGAGAGACACCGTGAGCATGCCAGCTCTTATAAAGGAAAGCATTTAATTGGAGCTGGCTTACAGTTCAGAGGTTTAGCCCCATCCTCATAGAGGGAAGCATGGTGGTATGCAGACATACATGGTGCTGGAAAGGTAGCTGAGAGTTCTACATCTGAAGCCACAAGCAGCAAGAAGAGAGAATGACAGTGGGCCTAGCTCCAGCATTTGAAGCCTCAAACCCCACCCCTGGTGACACATTTCCTTCAACAAGGCCACACCTCCAATAATATCACTTCATATGAGTCTATGTGGGCCATTTTCACACCACCACACATATATTTTACACTGACCAGGCAACAAAGAAGGACCCTTCAAGCTCAATGTCTTTGTGATTTCTTGAGGGTAAGCACCAACCACAGGCATCCTGAAGGGCTCTAGTAGGCCTGAACATGGCAAACACGGCTCTGAAAGGCCTTACCCTCCCCCTTTCCCTCTTCCTTGCTAAACTGCTAGATTGCATTCCTAAAACTAGCCTCAAAGGTCTAGAGAGAGAATCTCTTATGCACTGTGTAGAAGCATCACCTGTCCATAAAAGCTGTTGGCCTATTAACTTAGACAGGAAATAGAAGGTAGGACATCTGGCAGAAGAAGAAGGGATTCTGGGATAGAGTCAGGCAGGGAAAAAAGGATTCATCCGAGACACAGAGAAAGACGGGTCACATGAAACTTAGAAGAGATAACGAGGGACGTGACACTCATAGAATAGAATAAACAAGATACTAAGTTACGGGCTAGTCGGGGACCAAGTCTAGCTATGTGGCCTCTGCAATTATTCATAAATAATTCAGTCTCAGAGTCATTATTCTGGGAACAGAGGCACGGGTGGAAAAACATAAAGTTACAAAAGTGTATTCCCGTATTCAGCCACTTCCTCTTCCTAGGCTAACCACCAAGGTCCAGCTATCAAAGTATTGAAGTCTAGGAATTAAAAGCCCCCTTTGGCTGCCCTAATTAACACACCCAATCTAAACAAACCAACTCATCCTAACGCGCGGGGGTTGCCCCCTTTCCTTTTATAAACTGCCATTTGCCTACAGACCATGTCTGTCTCCTCTCTATCCAGAGGCAGTCCTCTGTCCCTCTGAGGCAAATATACCTTCCACGCTCCCTTGTTCCTTTCTCCTTCTCTTTAGTCTTCTGTCTCCTGTCTTTGTCTCTTATACCCTGCCCTTTATCTTCCTGGGGCAAATGAATCTTCTTTGTGCTGAGAACTTGGTCTTGGTGTGTCCTGTACAGAATCAATCTGCCTCTTCAGATTCTCTCTCTTAGCCTACTGCTCATTCTACAATGTGGATTTCAGTACAGATAACAAACAATGGTATTGCTAATTTTTACCTCTTTTTATAAACTTAAATTTTCTTTTTATTGTTTTTTTTATTTTGTGAATTTCACATCATGCACCCTGTTCCCTCTCCTCTCTCACCTCCCCTCAGACTCAACTTCTACCCTTGCAGCCTCCCCCTACATTAAAAAAAAAAATCTTATTGTGGAAGCTGTAGTATGTCTCAGTGTGCCCCACAGTATTCCCTTTTGTCCACATGTTTTTGCTTGTAAATGTTCATTATAATGACTCCTTGGCCTATTTATGAGGCCTCTGGCTTCTGCTACTTTGTCAACACTGGAATCTCACTGAGACTCCTCTCAGATATGCTGCTACGTTGTCTTTACAGGATCTACCAGCTGATTAATTTTGAGGCTTTATCTTCAAAGGTTGCTAAGGAACCTAGACAGGATCCCAGGATAGTTCCCCGAGAAGCAGGACTGTAATTGGTAAATCTCCATCACTGTTCGCAAGTTTGAGATTTCCAGAGAACATCTGGGAGTGTAATGGAACCTTCCCCAGGTCATAAACACACAGGCCTCATGCTGTTCCCTGCTGTGTTAACTTCCAAAGTTAAACAGATCTATGGCAAACAACAAGATTGCAGTAATAATTAAAAAAAAAAAAAAACCTCCCAACTGAGAAAAGGCCAGATGAATTCAGTACAGTATTCTACCAGGTCTTAAAAAAGAGGTACAAATAACAATATGAAGTTATTCCATAAAACTGAAGAAGAGGAGGGTCAGTAAGGTGACTCACAGGCAAAAGTCCTTGTGCTAGCCTGGTAACCAAGTTTGATTCCTAGAATCTACATAAAGGTGGTAAGAGAGGACTACAATGTTACCCTCTGGCTTCCAGTGCGCACCCACACCCCACACTAATAAGTAAATAAAATTTTAATTTTAAAAAATAAGGCCGGGCGGTGGTGGCGCATGCCGGGCGGTGGTGGCGCACGCCTTTAATCCCAGCACTTGGGAGGCAGAGGCAGGCGGATCTTTGTGAGTTCGAGGCCCGCCTGGTCTACAAAGCGAGTCCAGGACAGCCAGAGATATTCAGAGAAACCCTGTCTTGAAAAAACCAAAAAAAAAAAAAAAAAAAAAAAAAGAAAGAAGGGGTTGGAGAAATGGCTCAGTTGTTAAGAGCACTGGCTGCTCTTCCAAAGTACCCAGGTTCAAATTTCAGCACCCACATGGCAGTTCACATCTGTCTGTAATTGTTGGGCATGTTGGCGCACACCTTTAATCCCAGTACTTGAGAGGCAGAGACAGGTGTATTTCTGTGAGTTTGAGGCCAGCCTGGTCTACAGAGTGAGTGCAGGACAGCCATGGGGAAAGAAATCCTGTCTTGAAAAATCAAAATTAATAAATAAGTAAATAAATAATAAAAATTAAAAATTAAAAAGAAGAGAAAGGAACACTCTAAATTCCTTTTAGGAAACCCGTGTTATTCAGATACCAAAAACTAGATAAAAACACAACAAAAATAAATTTTAGGCCAATCTCACCAATGAATATAGATGCAAAATTTTTCAATAAAATACAAACCAAATTCAACATCACATCAGAAAGACCATTTACTCCAATCAAGGTGGCTTCATTCCAGACATACAAGGATGATTCAATCCACAGAAATCAATACATACAATTCCTCACATAAATGGACTCAAAGATGTGAATCACAACAGATGCAGAAAAAAAAAAATCCCTTCACAGTAAAAGCCTTCACAATAAAAGCCCTGAAGGGACTAGGAATAAGTGGGGGAAGCTGGAGAGATGCCTTAGAGGTTTAGAGTTGTATTGGAAGAGGACCAGAGTTTGGGTCCCATCATCTATGCTAGGTGGCTAACAACCACCTGTAACTCTAGTTCCAGGGAATTGGTCACATTCTTTGTGTCTCTGAGGGCACAGCCACACATGCACTTACCTTAACTAAGAAAGGTGCCACATGCCTATAAGCCCAGCACTCGGGAGGCAGAGGCAGGTGGGTCTGAGTTCAAAGCCAGTCTGCTCTTTAGAGCCAGTTCCAGGACAGATGGAGCTACACAAAGAACCTTGTCTTGAAAAACCCAATAGAAACCAGCAATCACCAGGCACAGTGGCAACACCCCTTTAATCTCAGAGGCAGAGGCAAGCAGGTTTCTATGAGTTTGAGGCCAGCCTGGTCTACATAGTGAATTTCAAGCCGGCCAATGCTGCATAGTAAGACCCTGCCTCAAAATAAATAAAAAATAAAGAATGAATGAACTCATTTGGAGAGTGTGTTATGAAACTGAAGAGAGAATTTCTAAATCCAGATGGTAAAAAGGAGGCCAGCAAGATGGCTCAGAAGGTAAATGTGATTGCCGCGAAAGCTTAATGACCTGAGTTCAAACCCTGGGACCTCTGTAGAGGTGGAAGGAGATGATAATCCACGAAATTATTCTCTGACCTCCACATACGAGCTGTGACAGCTCAAGCGCACCCCCACTGAGCATATACACGTGCAACAATATCAAATTAGCCATTTTTTTTTTTTTTTTTTTTTTTTTGGTTTTTCGAGACAGGGTTTCTCTGTGTATCCTTGGCTGTCCTGGACTCACTTTGTAGACCAGGCTGGCCTCGAACTCACAAAGATCCGCCTGCCTCTGCCTCCCAAGTGCTGGGATTAAAGGCGTGCGCCACCACCGCCCGGCCAAATTAGCCATTTTTAAACATAACAAAACCACCTAAGTTTCTAAATGTTTCTGAAGATGTATTATTTTTATTTATGTGTACGGGTGTGTGCCTGTGTGAGTTTATGTGCACCACGTTTACCCAGTGTCAGCGTAGCCAGTGGGAACTGGAGCTACAGGCAAACTGTGGGTGCTGGGAACCAAACCCAGGTTCTCTGCAAGGGCTATGCATACTCTTAACCTCTGAGAAATCTCTGCGGCGGCGCAGAAAGAGATTTGGAGGGGAAGAAGAAAAACCTCAAGGGAGGGGGAAGTAGCAGAACACAGATGGCATGTGGGCGGAAAGGGGAATAATGGGGTGAAAACATTTAAGTGGGGCCAGAGATATCTCTGTGGGTAAAGGTACTTGCCAGATGACCTGAGTTCAATCCCTGGGACTCACATGGTGGAAGCAGAGAAATGACCTCTACAAATTGTCCTCTGACACCCCCCCCCCTGCAAATTGGGACATGTGTGTGGTATGAGTTTATTAAAATAACTAATTATGAGAATGTTTTTTGTTTAATCCCAGGTGTGAGGCTGCTTAAGACACAGGTGTAAAGTATTAACTGTCTTGTGAGCCAGCAGGGGGGTAGCTTAGCCAGCTGAGCAAGTTTAACTTAAAGAACTTTGAGAAAGGGATAAAAAGCCAGAGCTCCAAGGAGAAGTGGGCTCTATAAAGAAGTAGGAGAAAAGAGGATGCTACAAAGAAGAAAGAGAAAAAGGAGGCTCTACAAAGAAGTAGGAGAAAAGAAGATGCTACAAAGAAGAAAGAGAAAAAGGGGGCTCTACAAAGAAGAAAGAGGTTGCTTCTCTCCTGGCTGCTGATGCTCCCCCAAACTGCATCTTGTTTTTCCTGCTGCTGTCTCCTGGTTTGCTAGACTTCTGCTGAGACTGGGATTGCCCACAAAGAACCCAATGACCCTAATCAGCAGGAAGTAGCCTAAAGAGAACTACGCCCCCTTTCACCTCTAACTTTCTTTCTCTCCCACCTAGTGTTGGGGGGTTGGGAGGAACAAGGGGTAGAAGGGAGGTAACAGAATTAAGTACAGTAAAATAAGTTAGAGTGTATAATTAAGTACAAAAATAATAAAAGCCACTTGCTGCAGTGGCCCTCAGACATAAGGGAAACCATAATGGGTAATTTGGTATCTAATGCTATGGAGGAGATGGCAGGATTTGAAGGAGTGGACAGTGTACTTCATTCAGGATGTCAGCAAAAGTGTTACAATGGCTGTTGCTGCTGTGTTCCCTCCTGCTTTGGGCCCAGAGGGGATTTTTTATGTGTTGTTGTTTTTCCTTCTGTACGATATTTCAAAAAAAGATGGGGAGAATGCTTGAACAATTTGAAAAGTTGCAACTGGATAAGGAGGGGTATGATGTAGTACAAAAGTGATAAAAACCTCTTGTTACACATGTGTACACACATGGAGATAAAGTAAACAAGCAAATAAAGTGACAAATAATGTTAAGTGGGGGATGGTGGAAGGGAGAACAGAGGTGGAAGTAGAGGGAGGGACAGCCAAAATTAAGGATATACAAAAGAACCACACAGAAACCTAGTGTTTTGTAAACCATTAAAAACACATTTTTTTGGTAAAAGAGTTCACATGAAGGCACCTTACACAGAAGGGCAATGCTCCTCCCAGAACCCAAGGGCTATTAAACAAAAATCCTAGTACCAAATGTTGGTCAAGGAGTCTCCGGAGGTCCCCTAAAACTCTTTGAAGAGTTTTGAGTAAAACTTAAGCTGTGGTAATTTTCTTGAGAGCAATCAGACTTTTTATACCTTTATTGGAAACAGAATACAATGGCAATTGCCAAGATCAATACAGTTGTAGTTACCAGGGTACAATGAAGTTTGCAAGCTATGCAGGGTACACAAGATTAATATCCAAGACCAATTGTCCTGTCAAGCTTCCATACTTCAGTGACTACTAAGGGAACAGAAACACAAAGCAGCCTGCATGCTTCATTGTCTGAGCAAGTACACAGTCTCTCAGGAACTGGAAGACACATTGTGGCCCAGGAGCCATGGGCTCTAACCTGAAAAACCTATGACATATGCTTCTCAAAGTAGCTAGACCAGGCCAACTCCATGATTACCTGAAAAGGTTTAAAGAAAATCCTAATGCTAAATGGAATAAAGGGGGTGGTGACTTCAGGGCAAACTCCATCCAGCCAAACTTCCAACTTCTGAAACAGAATTAAAGAAAAACTTAAGCAGTGAGGGTAATCGTCAAAAACAGAAAACTGATGAAATGTATTTGAACAAGGGGGCCAAGTTCTAGCCCCAGCAAGCAGCAGAGCTTGGCAGCTGTGGCCTCATGGTTCTGGCTTTAGAGTCACAGATACAAGAAAGAGATATATCTCCCTCTGTGACTAAGGAAACCTGCTGAGGCCAGGACTGTGTCTGGGGTATCCCTGCATGGAGGATCAGGGAGGCCATTGCATGAAACTGTAAAAGTGAAGCCTGGATTGTGTTGGAGACCCCAAGACTTTGGAGATGCCAGATTTGTGGGTACCTGCCAAGGAGAGCTGCTTGGGAATGGAACCAGCCCAAGAGAGAAGTGTGTTGCAGTCAACAAAACTGAAAGGAGTTAGATATCTGAAGAGAGTTTTGATATCAGACATGGAGATGCAAAGTTTGGGGTTTGCCCAGCTGGTTTACAGTCTTGCTTTGGTCCAGTATTTCTCACAAGGTTTCCTTTTACTCCTTTTGGACTGACTATATATATTCTGTACCATCGTATGTTGGAAGTATGTGATCTGCTTTTTCATTTTGATTTTACAGGGAATTGCATTTAAGAAATTGCCATGAGTCTCAGAAGAGACTTTGAATTTTGGACTTTTAACAGTGCTGAGACTGTTATGGGCTATGGGACTTTTGAATTTGGACTGGCTGACATTTTGCATTGTGATATGGTTACAGGGCCTGTGGAGTCCAGGGAGTAGAATGTGGTGGTTGGAATAAGGATGGCCCCCATAGGCTCATATATTTGAGTGGTTAGTCATCAGGGAATGATACTATTTGAGAAGGATTAGGAGGTGTGGCCTTGTTGGAGGAAATGTGTCACTAGGGGTGGGCTTTGAGGTTTCAAAAGCCCAAGCCAGGCTCAGTGTCTTCCTCTTCCTGCTGCCTGTGGATCTAGAATTTGACCTCTCAGCTCCTTCTCCAGCACCATGTCTGCCTGCATGCCACCATGCTTCCTATCATGATGATAATGGACCAAAGCCCTGAAACTGTAAGCAAACCCCAACTAAATGTTCTCTTTTATTAAGAGTTGCTGTAGTCATGATTTATCTTCACAGCCATAGAACACGGAATAAGACAAAGTTTTTAGCAGGGGTGGGGTTGTGGGGATGAGAAGGTGGTGATAAGGGATGAAAAAAGGCTAAAATCTGCTATATTCCTTCAAAAATCTTAGGGGCAAAAAGTAATGGTGGGTACTAGGGGCAGAGGGAGGCAAGAGCCAGTCATTTTTTTATGGCACAGAGAGGGAAAGTGAAGCTGGAACTGGAGGTGGACAGCTATGGTCAGCCAGAGTAAAGTGTTGGAAGCCTCCAAAAGAACCAGTTAAGGAATGAATGGGGTGTACACAAAGTCGAGCCTGTGTAGAGGAAACATGGGTCAAATGTGCTGCTTCTGGAGGAGGGCAATGGCGGGGCCAGGTGGTGAGGGTAATGGGGCTGGGACTAGAACAGCATCCATGTGGGCCGACCTGCCTTGTGGGCTCCTGCCCACGAGGGTGCTAAGACCAAGCACCAGGCTGGGTGAGGGTGAGTCTATCTCACATGTGTGGAGACCAGACCAGAAACACTTCTGGATTAAGAGCATAGATTCTGCAGAGTGTGGAAAACATCGAGATGGGCTTGGCTGGCCTCCACAAGAGGTTATACAACTAAAGGACCATATCAGGGATGCTTGAGAATCATATGCAGATGTAACTCTTGCAGATTGCAAACAACATTGATCCAGGGGAATAATCCAGATGTGAACCAGGAGAACGCTGAGGGGGCATCTGGCCAAGATTTATACCATGCACTGAGGTGTAGATGACACGCCCTTTGTCAGTTCTTCTCAGGATGGAAAACTCACCGTCTGGGACAGCTATACCACAAACAAGGCTCATGCCATGCCTCTGCGCTCCTCCTAGGTCGTGACCTATGCAGACACTCTTTCTGGGAATTATGTGGCCTGGATAATATCTGCTCCATTTACAACCTGAAAACTTCCACTAGAAATGAGCGCGAGAGTTGTGAGCTGGCACAGCATGCAGATTATCTGTCCTGCTGCTGGCTCCTGGACAGCAATCAGATAGTCACCAGCTCTAAAGACACCACATGTGCCCTATAGGACATCAAGAAGACAGGCCAGCAGACAACCACATTAACTGGACACACCGGAGATGTTATAAGCCTGACTTCCTGACACCAGATTGTTTGTGTCTGGTGCTTGTTCAGCCAAGCTCCGGGATGTTGGAGAAGGGATGTGCAGGAAGACTTTTCATGGGTCTCACATTAATGCCATCTGTTTCTTTCCCAATGGCGACACCTTTGCCACTGGCTCAGGTGATACAGTCTGTTCCACCTCCCCACAGACCAGGAGCTCATGACCTACTTACTCCAAAGACATGGTCTGTGGGATCACTCCTGTGTTCCTCTCCAAGAGTGGCTGCCACCTCCTCCTTGCTGGGTACAACGATGACTTCAGTGTAACATCTGGGATGCACTCAGAGCTGACAGGGCAGGTATCCTAGCTGGACACCATAACCACATCAGTTGGCTGACTGATGGTGGCATGACTGTGGTAATGGGGTCCTGGGACAGCTTTCTCAAGATCCAGAGCTAAGGCCACAGGTGGAGGCTGCGGTGACTGGAAGACTGTTCCAACCTCGAAGAGCTGGATAGCAATAGTTTATCCCATCCAACTCAGACACCCACACCTCCCCTCAGAGCCTCAAAAGGGCAAGATCATTTTTCATTCACTTAGTACTGATGCCAAAAGTACAACCTCCATTAAGAGGAAGGATTGCTGTGCTGTAAATTAAAATAAATTGTGCATTTCTTCTGGAACATTGTCTTTGTTTTCTTGTTTGTCTTGGATGAATTTTAAAAGGAGATGCTACCAAAAAATACTAACCAGAAGGCACTTCTGAGGGTGACTACAAGACAGACACTCCCCTTGACTAGTTCATTCACATTTTAGACCAGGATCCTGTTTTGTGGCATTCATGAAAAGCTAGTTGAAGACTTTGTTTACCTGTAATTGTTTTAAACATCAAGTCATTTGTAGCAGGATTCACATTTTTTTCTTAAATACATTTCCTTTATGTTCAGCAGTTAAGAGAGCATACGCCCTTAATCCCAGCACACGGGAAGCAGAGGCAGGCAGATCTCTGTGAGTTCAAAGCCAGCTTGGTCTACAAAGTGAGTTCCCAGAGAGCCAGGGATATATTGAGTAACCCTGTCCTGAAAAACCAAAAAAAAAAAAGAAAGAAAGAAACAGAGCTCACAATCTCTAAAACCACAGAAGGTAAGTAAAAGTATAGAGTAAAAGTCTACAGGGAATAGATAGATCTCATTAGGAAAAGTAAACAGAATAAATTATTATGGATGGATTTGGGGATGCTGGAATGGGAGAATCAAATACGGAAGAGGAGGGAAGAGGGAGCTGAGGGAGGGAATACAGGGAGAAATGGTTAAAATTAAGGGGCATTTGAGGGATTAGTATGGAATCCTAATAGAGTATAAACTTCCTAACATATATACATATATTAAGGCAATCTAAATAAAATTGCCAAATAATGGGGAGACAGGTCCTAACTGGCCATCTCTTGTCACCAGAGGAAGTGTCTAGTACCAAGATTGGGTTACATCTAATTGAGTTGTTGGCCAAAAGGTTCCCATACAAATCCCCAAACAACACAGGCTGTTGCCGAGACAATAGGTTGTTCTCTACAAACCGACAGCAAGACACCGTTGCTGAAGACAGCAACTACACAACTCATTGAACATAGAGAAGTTGAGCTGGTGCCTTCGTAGAGCCTTCACACTTACGTTCTATTGTCTTTGGTATAAGAAGGTACTCTTCACTCTCTCAGAAGAGAAAAATAATCACTAAGCCAGCAACAAACCCTTTATCTACAGTTGTATCCTTCCTGCAAGATATACTAGGCCAATAGTGGCTCAAAACTCATGGGAGTAACCAACCAATATCTGATTTGATTTAAAGCCCATCCTTGAGATGGAACCTAAACCCAACACTGCTTGGGTGACCAAGAACCAGAGACTAGATAGCCCAGGGACCTACAGTAAAACCAAATACTATTGGTCAAGAAAAGGGGGGGGGGATGTAGGTATAAGATTAACACTTTGAGTTGAGTGTGATGGTGCATGCCTTTAATCCTAGGACTCAGGAGGCAGAGGCAGGTGGATCTCTGTGAGTTCAAGCTCAGCCTGGTCTCCCCAAAGCAAATCCAGAATAGCCAGGGCTATTACACAGAGAAACCCTGTCCCAAAAAACAAAACAACAACAACAAAAAAGATTAGTGCCTTGTTCAACCATCATCAGAGAAGTTTCCTCTTGCAGCAGATAGAGTTACAAATACAGAAACCCACACCCAGATATTACTGTGTCCATCAAATTCCTCCCCTCAGAGCTCAGGGAACCCAAGGAAGAGGAAGTGGAAAGAGTATAAGAGCCAGAAGGAGGGATGGAGGACACTAAGAAAACAAGATCCTCATCAACATGATCAAAGCTTGTGTGAACTCACAGAGACTAGAACAGCATGCACACGGTCTAGACGAGGCTGAACCAGGTCCTCTGCAAACATATTATGGCTTCCACTTCAGTATTTTTATGGGATTCCTGGGTGTGTGAATGAGTAGGTCTCTGATTCCTGTGCCTTCTCTTGGGCTCTTTTCCCTCTATTGACTTGTCCTGTCCAAATTTGATGTGATAGTTTTTGTTTTATTCTTATTATATTGTGTTATATTTTAATACTATCTTTTAGAAGCCTATGAGGTTGGAGGGAGGTTTGTAGTCACATGACACCAGCCATCCTGCCTTTGCCGTCAGAGACTTGCCCAGAGAGGTGCCTGTCCTGTGCTTGGACAAGTTGCAATTTACATATGAAACAATGTTTTGAAACTAATGATCTCGGATTTCCCAAGTTAAATTTCAAACAATCTTATTTTCTTTTTCTTTCTTTCTTTCTTTCTTTCTTTCTTTTTTTATTGGATGGGTTTACTCCTAGAATTGCATGCTGTAAAAATGCTCTAAGTGCAGATAGGATTTAGTCTTTTAAGAAATGAACTCTTCAAGCTATAACCATGGAAGCTTTATCCATTACTGTTGCTACTCTGTACACATATTAGAATTAGCAAGTGCTATACACACTTGAGTAGTGGAATAAGTCACTGTTTACTTTTAGAAAAGAAAGAAAATGGCCTTCCACATCTTGCGGGGGTGGGGGGGGGGTTCAAGACAGAGTTTCTCTGTGTAGTCCTGGCTGTCCTGGACTTGCCTTGTAGATCAGACAAGCTGGCCTCGAACTCGGAGATCTGCCTGCCTCTGCCTACCGAGTGCTGGGAATAAAGGCGTGCACCACCACACCGGCTTTTGGAAGGCCATTTTTACTCCATGCGGATCTTCATTCACGGTTTTCATCTTGAGCCATGTTCAGCAGTGGCGTTTGGATGGCAGTGTTCGGCGCCCCTCCCCCCAACCTGGTAAAGAGAACACAGCGAAGCCCCTGCTCTTTCCACGAAACGACTGCCCAGCTCCCTATACCTGTACCCTTGACACCTCTTACATCTAATTTTAAAGTTACTGTAGTGCAAAGAGACTGGATGCAAGAAAGACACTATGTTGAATTGTACTGTTATTTAAGACACAATAAAGTGGTTTGATATGGAAAAAAAAAAGGTGCTATTTCTCAGGTTGAAGATGCGACTTTGTAGCATTTGGCCACACATTTACTGGGAGGCAATCCGGTGTGGATAGGGGCTACTATAAACACAAATTCTAAAAAGTTCCCTGTGGTCTTCTGAGCAAAGGAAGGATTTTTTTTCCCCCTTTCCAAATTACAGGGTTTGGATGAACACCTAGTGGCCTAAAATATGCCTTCTACCTTTGTGTGCGACAAGATCCTGCTCTGAATCCAAGGCTGGTCTTGAACTCCCCATCCTCCTTCCTCCTGCCTCTGCCATCTTAGAACTCAGATTATGGGGCTGGAGAGATGGCTCAGGGGTTAAGAGCACTGGTTACTCTTCCAAGGGGATTGGGTTCAAATCCCAGCACCCACATGGCAGCATGGCAGTTCAAAGCTGTCTGTAAGGGCCAGGCGCACTGGTGCACACCTTTAATCCCAGCACTCGGGAGGCAGAGGCAAGTGGATCTCTGTGAGTTCAAAGCCAGCCTGGTCTACTCACTACAGAGTGAGTTCCAGGATAGCCACAGCTACACAGAGAAACCCTGCCCTAAAAAACAAACAAACAAAAGAGCTCAGATTATGGCTTGAACCACCACATACCACCTGC
>CAJQZJ010032284.1:6399233-6428253 GCA_907164525.1 Lophiomys imhausi
TTCAGAGGACTTGACACCGTCACACAGACATACATGCAGGTAAAGCACCAAATGCACATAAAATAAAATTAAGTTAAAAAAGAAAAAAAGCTTGGAGTAAAAACCCACTCCAAGAGATGGCATTCAGTGGGTTTTTACTCTTTCCTGCTTTCCATGTTAATAAAGGATTAAGGAAGGCACCTCATACAATTGATGGAAAAAACATTGAGTTAATATATATGGTGCTAGGGATGTGATTTTTTAAGAGAGACAAACGATTATGGAAGACCCTTGTCTGTAGGTTAAAAGGAGTTTTACCTGAGAGTGCGCAAATGTGATACCTCAGAATCAGTTTTTCTTGTGCTATCTGTGGTTGCTGGCTAAATAAAGAAGTGGATTGGCTTATGGATAGGGAATGTAGTTTCATTTCCCTAGATCTTAGATAGGCTTTCTCACCTCGAAGCGCCACATAAAATATGAATGAAAACACTGCCCTTCCTCTGCAAGCACATTCAGTGAAGGTGAACACCACCCGACTCAAGGATTTTTGAATCTGACCATTTGTTCTGTTTACCTGGGAAACTGCTAAACAATGCCCATGCCTAAGACCCCAGAGACATTGGTTTTGGAGACCCTCAGGGAATTTTTAAGTTTTTTGGCAAAGGACTCCATCCCCTCTATCTGCAAAACCAGTTTCTCTCTGGATCCCGGGTCATTGGTTTCCGTGAGAATTCAGTGGACTCTAAGGCCCCTCAGGGGTAGGACCTCTTTCCTCAACATCCACCACGCCGCCCACTGTCTCTCCACACAGTGATCAATCAGTCTGCCTTCACCAACTCCACAGCCTCACTGACCTTCTGTTCCCTATGACTAACATATGTGCCGTGTGGACTTCCCTTCCACATCCCTGAAATTGCATGACAATTTTACCAATTCATCTTCAAATTTAGTATGGCAGCAGCACTCAGCATCTGAAATGGAACAGTAACAACGATCCTCTAGATTGTTATTTTGGGTAACCCCCCCACCCATAGACCTGAGTTTTGGCTCATGAACACCTAGCATGTCTACAGCCCTGGGTTCTGTCTCTCTCACCTAAAAACCTGGGACCTGGTGGAACATGCCTGGCATTTAAACACTCATGAGATAGAGGCAGGAGGCTCTGGCATTCAAAAAACCCTGGCTGCATGAGAATCTGCTTCCTCTCTCAAAAAATACCCCACTGTATAATGACACGGAATAAATGCAGATTTTATATAAATAAATTAGGAGGTGAGGTGAAAATAAGAGTAGGAAGTTGAGGTAAGGCATAAACATGGACAGTCAACAACCTCCTGAACACATAAGTCTATAGGGTGGAGCTGGAGGAAGGAAGAGAGGGGCTGTGCCCTCCTGATCTGCCAGAGTGAAATGAGAAGGCTTGTGGGGGAGGGCAGGGAGCCTGAAAAGGTTTGTGATCCTGGGTGGTCTCAGAGTCACCCTCTGAGAGGAACTCACCCCCTAGTCATCCCTTATCTCAAAGTCATTGTCACCGTCCTGTCCCGTGCGTCCTGCCCCCCACTCCAGCCACATACCCCAGCTTTCCTCTGTCATCATTTGGCTGTGGTCCAACTGCAGCTTCCCTTGAGTCCCTTCTTCAGAGCCACTAGTGTAGCTGTCCCCTTGCTATGAAGCAGGCCAGAAACTTCATCTGCATTAGGCTCTTCCCTTGCCTGGAGAGTTGGTCAGAACACTGCCTGGTGTCACTGCTCACTTGAGAAGTGCAGGCAGAAGGATCTCAAACTTGAGGCGAGCCTGGATTATATATACAGTAAGTTCTAGACCAGCCTGGACTACGTGAGAGAAAGATGAATGGATGAACGAATGAGCAAACAAACAAACAAGCCTGCCTGTGTGCATATTGTGGGGCTAGGGCATGCCCCACAGTTTGTGAGTCACAAGACAATAGTCCTTCTCCAACAAAATGAATTCATTCACCCGCCACTCCATCTATCCCATCGAAAGGAAGAGTGCACATCCTGCTAGTATGGGCCTCAAGTATTACGCATACCAGTGTCTTGTTCTGAATGCATATTTTGGGTCTCATCCAACATGTTGGTTAAAATTCTGGTTTATAGGAAGCACACAGGATAAGGGAAGAAATTAGATGACTCATAAGGAAGTAACTAGATAAGTTAGAATGAGAACATTGTACAAACAAGGGTCTTGACTCTTTGAAAGGTCGATGTCATAAAAATAAAAACATGCGAGCGGCTGCAAGGGCTAACAGAAAAATAACTGCGTGCAGCACACACTCCCAGATGGTGGCCCAATTCAAGGAATAAAGTCGAGAGTGGCCAACTGTGACTCAAGCCTGGGTATTCCCGCACTGGTGAACTTGAGGCAGGTGGATTATGAGTTCAATACCTATTTGGGCATCATGACCCTGTGAAAGAGATGGGGAAGGGGGAGGAGGGGAGGGAGAACAAAGGGTAAAGAAGGCCTGGAGAGATGGCTCAGCAGTTAAGAGCGTGCTGCTTTTGCAGAGGACCTGGGTTCAGTTCCCAGCATCCACATCACACAGCTCACAAGTGCTAGTAACCCCCTGTCCAGAGGATCCCACATTCTTTACTAGCCTCGACAGGCACCTGCACACTGGTGGCACACACACAAACATACACATAAGTAGCAAAATGATCCTAAAATAAAGAAAGAAGAAAGATTTAAAAAAGAAAACAAGAAGGGCTGGAGAGATGGCTCAGCAGTTAAGAGCACTGGCTGCTCTTCCAAAGGACCCGGGTTCAAATCCCAGCACCATATGGCAGTTCACAGCTGTCTGTAATTGCCAGGCATGGTATCTCACAACTTTAATCCTAGCATTTGGGAGGCAGAGGCAGAGGCAGGAGGCTCTCTGTGGATTCAAGCCCAGCTTGGTCTACAAAGTGAGTCCCGAACAGCCAGGGCTACACAGAGAAACCCTGTCTTGAAAAATGGGGGGGAAAAAAGAAAGAAAGAAGAAAAGAAAAAGAAAGAAAAGGCTTTGAGGTAGGGAAAGAGAAAGAAAAATACATTTGGGGACAAATTTGAGTGTGAGCTGGGTGTTAGATGACATGGGAGGGTTTACTGTTATTTCTGTGAGGTAGAAGAATTAGAATTATATGTACTTATAAATGAAAATAGAGGTACACACTGATCTATTAGGGGCAAAATGTCAAGCAGTCAGAATTTACTTCGCAATAGTTTGGACAAGGGAAAAAATGAAGCAAAATATGAAGAATGTTGACTGTTGAATCTTGGAGGTAGAAATATGAAAACCTTTTGTGCCATTCTTTCTTCTGTATTGTTTGAAATGTTTCAAAGAATGGTTGAGGAACCAAAGTTTCTTTACTTATCTTTGGGCTAAGAATCCATTCTTCTTTCCTTCCTTTCTCTTTTCTTCTTCCTCCTCCTCTTCTCTTGAGACTGGGTCTCATATATCATAGGATGTGTACATGCTGATAATGATCTTGAATTTGGATCCTTCTGTCTCCACCTCCCAAGCACTGGGATGTGAGCCAGCATACCCAGTTTTATAAAATGTTGGTGATGGAGCTCAGGACTTGGTATAAGATAGGCAAGCACTCAACCAAATGAACCACAGCCCCCTGGCCACACTTTTTCCTTTTTTTTTTCTTTTTTCTTTTTCTTTTTCTTTCTTTCTTTCTTTCTTTCTTTTTTTTTTTTTTTAAGGTTTTTCGAGACAGGGTTTCTCTGTGTAACAGCCCTGGTTGTCCTGGAACTCACTCTGTAGACCCGGTTGGCCTTGCACTCACAGAGATCCACCTGCCTCTGCCTCCCAAGTGCTGGGATTAAAGGCATGCGCCACCACGCCTGGCCTTTTCCTTCCTTCTTTATTTATTTATTTATTTTTACAGTCTGGGGATGGAACCCAGGTCCTCATATATGCCAGCCAAGTGCCCTAAACACTGAGCCGCACTGCCAGCTTACTGCTTTCTTATTTCCTGCCTAAGGCCCACAGCCTGAGAGTCCTTGGTTGGCCTTGTATCTTTCCCCTGCTATTGAACTGGGGTTCACTGAGGCCAAGAATTATGGCTTATTTGTTTGCCTCTAAGTCTCTTTGTCTTACTACAGTCCCAGACACACACAAAGACTTTGTAAACACTAACACTCTTGCATCCTGGGGACCAAGAAAGCCCTTAGTTTTATTCACTCTCCCAGGGACTGGCTGAGGTGACCATTAGCATCCCATTGTATAGATGGGAACACTAGTACAAAGAGGGTGAGTAACCTGCCCAGGTGAGACCTTAAGGCGTGGCAGAGTTCTGCTCACACTGAGTGTGGTGAGCCAGAAAGCCTAGCTGCTGTGTCTGTCTAAACCACAGCTCAACAGTTAACTCCTTGAAGCCTGGGTGAGATGGGTGGGAACAACGATTTGTAGGTGAGAAGCTGGGATTGGAGGGCCCGGCTGTCTGTTTCTGGAACTGAGCAAGTTAGAGTAAAACTGATTTTGTCTTTTCACCTACTGGGTGGGCATTTGGACACTTGCCTGTCAAATGGTTCCTTGCCAAAGGGTGGAGACTCAGGCCCAAGAGACAGCTAGCTGAGTCAACCCATTCCTAGCCAGCTATCTGCAGCTCCCCCCCCCCTAAAGTGTTAGATATTTAGTCTTATGCCCTGGATTTGTTGTCATGACTTCACAGGTTTATAGTGGATAACCCTTAAGTGTTTTTTTGTGGTATTAGGGATAGACTCCAGGTTTTGGCGTGTTAGGTGAGTGCGGTACAGCTGAGCTAAAGCCTCCAGCACCAGGGGAAACCTTATCAGAGAGTGCTAATTGTACAGAATCCAAACATTGTGCAATAACCCCACAGCCAGGCTTGCATCCTGCAAGTTCTCCCTCTTCCCTCCAAGTGCTCCTCTGGATCACACCCTGGAGTCAGGGATTCCAAGTTTCCATTCCCAGATCCTTCTCCTTTGGAAAGGAGAGTGTTATTTCCCCAGTGTTCCTTGGATTCCCCCACCCTCCCCTCTCTGCTCCTCTTCTCTCTCCCATTTCCAGGGTTCTCTCTCTCTCCTCCCTCTTCTTCCTATCCTAGCTACTGCTCTTGCTCTTACATGGTACAGCCAAAAGAAGCCTAGACCTCTGACTTTGTTTGTTTGTTTGTTTGGCATTTGCTAGAGCCAGGCTGATCTGGAAATCATTATAGAGCCCAGGCTAGACTTGAACTTCAGGCATCTTTCCTCAGCCTTTTCAGGGCTGGGATTACAAGGATGAGTATACCTGGCCTGGTCCTCCATTTTACCACTCCTTGTTAAGTCTCTCCAACTGTAAAGTGAAGCTGTCTAGCTTCTTATCTGGCCAGGTGAGAGCAGGTCTGCTGGGCCCCAGTGGACATTGACCCCTGTCAAGGGAGCCACCCCCAATACTATGAGTACCAACTTCCCCACACCCACCCCAGGTACCAACTCTGCTTTAGTGAGCAGCAGGAGAGAGCACGGGTGTCCTCTGGCGAGGCATTTGCAGCCCCTACCCGAGCTTGGACCGGGCTGGCTGTGGTCCAGCTGGCTCCATAGCCTGGGACAGTCTTCTAGACAAACTGGTTTTTCCCCCTGACTGGCAGCCCAAAAAAAGTAGCGCAATTCCCTCCCAGCCCGAGGCTGGGGAGGCTCTAGCTGACTGTTCAAGACTCCCAAGATTGTACCCCTTGTCTTCAGGGAAGCCTGCCGTGAAAGCGAGTTGTGTGCAGCACCCACTCAACCTTGATGCTAGGAAAGCTTCTGGAAGGTCAGAGCCGGAAGCTGGGTTAGCCAGGCCCTCCTTGTACAGGGGCACAACTGCCCTGGTAGGAGGCACGACCTCTCTGAGGCTCTGCACTAGGGTACTGGGAGAGCCAAGAGGCCCATAGCTCTGACGTTAAGTTCGTGGCTGTGCTGGCAGAACCTCCGAGCTGGCAGTAGGTACAGCAAAGGCTAGAGTGGGCCAATAACAGCTAAGGAGGCCCAGAAGACCGGGTCCCCTCGATGTCCTCCACAGCCCTGACTGCTGTCTTCTCCTGTGTGGTTCTAGTAAGTTTATTTTCCACAGTGAAGCTCTGTATGATTTAGAATGGGCCTCTCCCCTCTCTGGGCCTCAGTTTCCCCGTCTGTCCATGGGAGCCAAGACTGGACCATTCTTTTAGCAAACTCTGTTTGCCAGGCTCAGTGTTGAGTCCAGCAGATGCATTGGCTGAAATGTTATCTGGAGGTTTTAAGGATTTTAGGCTGGGGATTCTGCATCAAATGGGCAAAAGATCCCGTCTGCCCCCAGATCAAAAAGGGCTTGGCAGATCCTTCCTGGTGGGGCCAAGCGTTTTGCACGTCCCTGGCTCAGTGTCCCCTTAGACCAGATCAAAGATCTCCAGGGAAGGTGGCCCTGCGGCCCCCCAGGTTCTCGCCAGGCTGCTCCCGCAGCTGAGCTCAGCGCTGGAGTGCCGCTCGACTGGTTCCTTGGCAACCTGGGAGGAATCCAGCTGCAGCCACAGGCTCTTCCTCTCCCCTCCCACCGCCTCCTACTGCGGGCGCTGGGGGCGGAGGCAACCCATTATAAAAAGCAACCGAGGCCAGCGGCGGAGGCACTACACCGAGCTGCGACACGGCCCAGTCTCCTGGCCCGCCGAATTCCTGCACTCCAGCCATGGCTCCCTCGCTGCTCGCGTGGCTGCTGCGCCTGGCCGCATTCTTCCATCTGTGCACCCTGCTGGCAGGTGAGTGGGTCTCGGCTCTGCCCAAGGAAGAAGGGAAAGGTGTGTTGGGGTGCAGACTTCATCTCCCTAGCGGAAATAGGGCCCCTGGTAGTCTCCCGGCCATCCCAGTGGCTACTGGTGGGGGAAGGGGAAGACAGCTCGGAGGGTCTGTGGGAGGCACAAGGTGTGTGGGGAGGAGAATGAGGGCTGAGAGAAACCTGAGCAGGTTCCTGGCTAGGGGACATGAGCTGGTTCTTCCTAAGGTTAACCATAACCTGTGTAAGCCCTGGCCTGGAGCCAGGAAAGAATCAGTACTTTCCTCTGCCCTGTTGTTCAAAGCCCCCAAGAGTAGTTAAGGTCAAGGTCATTGATGGGGCTAGTCACTGGCATGCAGCTTGTGATCCCTCTGCCTGAGTCTCCCCCATCATCCTGGCCACCTCCTCCAAACCCAAGCTTGGAAAATATTTTATCTCCACTGACTTGCTTTCTGGAGTCCACTACCTGATAGTACAAGGTGTAGACATTACTAGGGGCGTAGGTGGGATGGAGGCCCAGAGATAGAGATTCGTCTGAGGATCAGCCAGCACGTAGGGCAGGAGAGTGTGATTCCCCAGGGATTTAATGGAGGAGAAAGCAGCGGGCTTCCCCACACTCTCTGTTGGCCATCCCACCTCCGCTAAGCCCTATAGCCCCATCCTGGGGAGGACCCAGGCTATTTGGCAGGTCGACCCTCAGAGAAGGTGGCACTTTGCCTTAGGGCGCACAGCAGAAACTGGGAGAATAAGAGTCAACCCCCAGCCCCCAGGGCACCTCCACGGAACTAAATCATCGTTCCACAGGGAGCTGTTGGGTGGGTGGGTGGAATAAAAAAAAACTGTGCCCAGCTTACTGCTGTCTGAGCCCTGGCCCCCAGACCTGGGATATTCGGAGACAGTGAGCCCTGGGAAGTGGGTATCAAATGGAGATTGCTTTGCCCTCACCTCTCTGCGTGTCCCTGAGCTGGGTTTTGACTTCACTGGTCTCAGCTGTTACGGCTGTCAATGTAGCCATTGCCTCACTAGCGAGAAGGCTGCAGTGTCTAGGGAGGCATTTTGGAAGGTGTATGTAGTGGAGGTGAGGGTGTCCCTTTTACTAAAGCTCGAAGGAAAATCCTAGGTGAGGCTGGCAAGGGTCTATGGGCCCTAATCATGGTTGCTGGCTTTGCTAGAAAATGGTAGTCATGATATAACCCTCCTGAGCTTCAGTTTCTTCTCCCTTGAATGAGGTATTCAGCTAGGTCCACCCTGGAGCCCCCAGCAGGGGGTCACAGGCTTTAGGGCTGCTGCAGGACAGTCACCTGCTTGGCTGATGTGGGCCATCTGCGTCAGTCCCCAAATGTGGGTCTGCAGGGCTGTGTCAGGCAACCCGATGGCTCAGTGCTTTATGTAACAAACCTGCAAATGAGAGTTAGAGCAGGGAAGACTGAGCCCCAGCGTTGACGCATGCATCACCCACTCAAGTCTCAGCAAGAAAAAGAGAAAAAGAGAGAGAGGAAAAAAAAATAAGATCTGCTTTCGGCGGTTACAGCCTGCTTCCCCCGTCCTCAGTGGGGGTGGAGAGGGGCAGGGGCGGACAGCTTCATTGTCAGATCCAGAGCCCCCTGGATTTAATTAAAAGCTCCCCCACTCCTCTGCTGGTCGAGGGTTTATTATGTCATAAAGCTCTTCCACGTGCATCTTGTCCACTCATTTGGCAAACGCGAGCAGGACACCTGCGGTGTGGCGAGCACATTTCTGGGTGCTAGGGCCCCAACAGTGAATAAAGGGGCAAGGGGGCCCAGCTCTCAGGGTGCTGAAATTTGGCTGCAGTACACAAAAATAAACCAGTAAGCCATTTGGTCTATTAGAAGGAAAAAGCACAGGAAGGAGGGGGGTACTTAACTTGTGTGTACTTGGTTTTTGTTTTGTTTTTGAAACAGGGTCTTTCCATGTATCCTAGGCTGGCCTCAAACTCATGCTTCTCCTGCCTGGGAGTCGTGGGGAAGGGCTATAGGAAACCTGCTGGTCCATGCCCACCACGTTGACATTATCTATGGGAAGAAGGCTAGGGAACGGATGAGCTCTCTCTAGGGCAATAGTCCTCCCAGGTGACATCTGACAGTTAATTGCCAGAGACATTTTTTATTATTACAAATATCCCAATATCTTCATCTCCTGCTGTAGAGTGCCCAGCATCTGCCTCCACAACAAAGAAAGAGCAGGTCCAAAATGTGAACAGTGTAGCCAGTGAGAAAAGCTGCCTCAAGAGCAGAATGCTCCAGCTATTAAAAAACACCTAGTCTCTAGCCACTCCATACTGTCACATCCATCTTAAAGGTGAGAGAATTAAGGACCCAGACGAGTAAAGGCTCTCTATTAGCGTACCCAGGGCCCAATGTGTCTTAGCAGTCCTGAAGCAAACTTCTGATTACTCCTTACCTTTGAAACTCATGTTCCTGTAAATGCTAGCATGTTTGTGAATGGCCAGAAGGTGGGGCTTTACCAGGATTATGCAACTGGAACATCTAGGAAGAAAACCAGCTCTCCCACTAGTAGACTGTGGGAGAGGTAGGCAAGCGGCTGAACCCCCTGACCTTCAGCTTCTGTGTTGATCTCTGAGAAGAGGATAACAATGTGCCCTTTGCAGGGATTGGGAGTTGATAAGAGCAGATTCATGTGGGCTGAACACAGTAGGTGCTCGGCACCTCATCTTCATCATTCATGTCCTATCTTGCCTGCCGTAGATCTGGGACCCTTCTGAAGGCAGAGACAAGCCTCACAACCCCCTCCCCCCACCACCACCATGCCTCCCAGCTCCCAGCTCAGGGCCTGGCAAGAGGGAGGAGCCAGCACTTGGTTGCCTCAGTAAACAGGGATTGCTCCAAACACTGGCACCTGCAGGAGGCTGTGCTCAGGGTCAAAGACAAGAGGGCTCCGGGGCTGTGTATAGACTCAGAAGCAATTCAAGCCAGGGATGGCAGATTCAGGAGATGCATGGATGGATGGATGGATGCATGGATGGATGACTGGTGAGTGAATTGGTGGCAGGCAGTGGGTGAAAAGAAATTGATGGGTGGGTGGGACTTTGAAAGAGTGACGGATGGACAGGGAGTGAGTAGGGTGGGTAGATGGGTGGATGAGGATGAGTAGGAAATAGAAGAAGGTAGCTAGGAGGGAGGAAGAAAGTAGGAGGATAGAAAGATGGGTGGATGGACCGATGGGCAGATGATGGATGGTTGGATGGATGGATGGATGGATGGATGGATGGATGGATAAGTAAATGGGTGTATAGGTGGATGGGCGGGTAGATGGGTGGGTGGATATATCTAAAGGAGGGACAAGTAGATTGAAACATTACTTCATTTTATGAATATTACTGAGTACCCATGTTGTGGTCAGTGCTGAGGCACATGGTGGCACCAAGGTGGACACAAAGCATCTCTAGTCCCCTGACTCAGTTGGTGGACACTAGATGGTTCGCTGTGCAGAAGTGCTGCCTCCCTTCCTAGAAAGGAGAACTTTGGCCTGAAGAATGGAAAGGCCTCCCCTAGTTAATGGGATAGCTGTCCTGGTAGAACCAAGTTCTAATCCCAGCCAGTGGCTTTGTGGTCCTCTCAACTCTGCAGGTGACAGTGGTCTTCTCTATCCCAGTTGAGTCTTCCCTTCTACATATCCTTCTTTTCCTCCTCCTGTCTCAGGTCACCCCAGGGCTTCTCCAGGAAGATATCTGCCAGGCCCATGCAGGAGTAGCCATGAGGCTACTGTCACAGGGGACTTGGGAATGGGGAGGGGATGTAGCTAAGTTATTCTTAGGTCTACTGGGGATGGGGGGGGGACAGGTCAGTACTGTAATTTTGAGGGCAGGCTTTTGGGGGAGGGGCAAGAGATGAACTTTAATGTTGTTCCTCTGGAACTGTCCACCTTGTTTTTGAGTCAGAGTTTCCTCCCTGGGATCTGGAGCTCACTGATTGGTCTCTATTGGCCAGTGATCCAGCTACCTCTGCTTCTCCGGTGTTGGGATTGTAAGCACACATCATCAAGCCTGGTTTCCTACACGGCTTCTGGGGAATCAAATCCGGGTCCCCAAGCTTGTGCAGGAAATCCTTTCGCTACTGAACCATCTCCTCAGCCCTTAACTGTGACTCTCATATCCTGGTTCTTGTGGGAGAGAAGACTGCACTGTATCTCACTCAATGAGTTCAGGAGCTATTAATGCTGCCCTTTTGGTAACCCAACTCAGACCTGCAGCCCAAGCCTCCTTTCCCACAAGACGGGGTGGCCCATGGCCAGTGGGTGATGGGGTGAGGAGTTGGTGAGAAAGCCCCGGTGTGTGTTTGCCTTTGGCTTGTTCTCTCTTGGGGGCTGTGCTGAGGACAACCAGCCTCATGCAGACCAGGAAAGCACTGTATCCCCGAGCTCCACCCACAGCATCCTGTGTCCATTCTTGGCAAGATAGAATATGTTTGCATATACATGTATGTGTAATTATTTGTGCACAAGCAGTGTGTTTTAGTAGCAGCTAGGAAACAACTAGGCTCCCAGGTACTAAAGGCCTGAATCAGATCAGCTTGGTCACTCCGCACTACTTTCTGGGGAGTCTTGGGTTCTAGTTGTTCGACATAGCCTTTACCCAAATCTAGAGCCCGAGCTCTTCTTTATTTTTCTCTCCATTTTCCATGAGTATATACAGATGGCAGGGCACTCTGGTGGACATTTAGAGCAGAGATTCTCAACATGTGGGTTGCAATGCTCTAGAGGTTGAATGACCCTTTCAAAAGGGTCCTTTAAGACCATCTGCATATCAGATATTTGCATCATGATTCATAACAGCAGCAAAATTACAGTTATGAAGTAGCAATGAAAATAACTTTATGGTTGGGGCTCACCACAACATAAGGAACTGTGTTAAGGGCTCGCAGCATTAGGAGGGTTGGGAACCACTGCTTTAGACAAAGGGGATTGACAGAAATAGAGTGCAAAGAACGTTAGATGTTTATATCAGACAACTGGGTTTATCCACTCACAGAAACCCTTGCCCAGGGGCTTCTGTTACATAGCTATCTGGGTGCCCTTGCTCCCTACTCTCCCCACCTTTTCTCCTGAACTCCTTATCCCAAATTCATTCTGCAGAGCACAGGGGCACCTGTTCAGCAGAGCCCCCCTTTCCAGGCAGTTGAGCTCCCCTGTTCAGAGAAGGACCTTACCTGTTCCATGTAGCTCATCACATGAGTGAGGAGAAGGGTGCACACATGTGGTGAAGACTGAGTGTATGACTTATTATGTCAAAGACAGATGAGCAGGACAGCAAGGGTATGGCCGGGGGATGGGAATGGTCCTAGAGGGCAGGGCCACTCCATCACATTTAGGCCAGGTGACCATGGGCAAATCTGTGACCCCCATCTCCCCTTAGACTCCTCTTCCCAGCTATGACTTCATTTTTAAAATTAAATGCTTCCTGGCCAGGCGTTGTGGCACACGCCTTTAATCCCAGAACTTGAGAGGCAGAGGCAAACAGACCTTGGTGAGTTCAAGGCCAGCCTGGTCTACTTAATGAGTTAGTTCCAGGACAGCCAAAATTACATAGGAAGACCCTGTCTTGAAAAACAACAACAATAAAATTAAATGCTTCCTAGGTGTCAGGCAAAGGGAGATTTATAAATAAAGGTTTATTTTTATCAGCCCAAAACAACTTCAGAGGCTGAGATTCTTGCTGTTTGGCAGGTTATCAAGGGATGAGTCAGATGTGGGTCAAGGGCTCTGGCTTGGGAGTATAGCCGGGAGAAGCTGAAATGGGGATGGGACACCAAAAGCCCAGGGTCCTACTGACTGGGGGTCTCTGTGGACTCAGGTCAGCACCTCGGCATGACAAAATGCGAGATCATATGCCAAAAGATGACCTCACGGATCCCACTGGCTTTGCTCATCCACTATCGGCGGAACCGAGAGTCCTGCGGCAAGAGTGCCATCATGTAGGTATCACTAATGGCCTCAGAAGGCCTTGGGACATCCCAGCCCTCTCCTGCCTGCCTCACCTGGGTCATCCTGCCAAAGGCCTTGGCAAGAGCCCCCTTGTTCTAGGCCCACAGGCTATCTCCTTGACCTTCAGATCAAGATCAGTGGCAAACAACAGAGGCAGGAAATGGCTTCCTGGACGGCCCGCTGTGGTCCAGGGCAGCACCTAGGATGACCCTGTTTACACAGCCCTCAGCCCACTAGATCCCGTGGGGAGGTTGAGAGAGGTGGCCTACCAGAGCAGGATCCAGACTCTCAGAAGGTCAACAGAGGGGCCTGGTCATTTCATACCTCTACACCTGTTTCCTTACTTGGGAGATGGGTAGCCGGAGGGTGAGGGGAGATGGAGGAATTAAAATGACTGGCTAAACACTCGCAAGACACCAGGATGGCCATCACCAAGTGACAGAAGAGCAGAGCCCTCAGTGCCTCTGGGGAGAAAACAGGCCCAGTCAGTCATTTTCTGCCTGGCCAGTTTGGTCCCTTGTTCCTTCTGAGGCACATGGTGAGTATTGCCCACTTTCTCAGCCCTGAGTCCCTTCCCTAGGACTCACGGTGGCCCCCTGAGCAGTCTCAGCCATGCAGGAAATGACCAGTGTCCTTTTAAACTCAGGCTCTGCTAGCGGAAGTACAGGGTTTCCTGTCCCCTAGGCAGCTCCCCCAAGGAGTGAGTTTCAAATCCCTGCCTGTCCTCTCTGCTACCCCACCACAGACTGCTTCTTCTGGAGACCACCAAATACTTGCTTCTGTCTCCTAAGGAAAGTGGAAGAGGGCAAACATGGCACTCTTGGGCTTCCCAGCGTACCCCAGTTGGGGATGCCTCTTTATCTGTCAACCTCATCGTCCCGTCTATTAAATGCATGCTGGCAGCAGTGCAGGCTGCGAGCTGAGAGGATGGCGCATGGAACGAGGGCTAGTCAACTCTGAGCTGCTGATGGGGCAAAGCATCCATGCACTGCCTCATGGGATGCACTAGATATAGACCACACTTGAGATACCAGTGAGGATGCCGTATGGCTTTGGCTCTGAGAAGCTGCTTCAACCTAAGGACAAGCCCTAGAGGAAGAAGTCAGGGTCCAGAGGGTGGCCATCAACCACAGGGACAGGGGTTTTATGCACAGGATCTTTCCAGAGCGAAGAAACCCACCTTGTCACCTACCTGGTGTCAGAGAACACCTATGGCATCCCCAGGAGATTAAAGTCCAGAGCCTTTTACCTTGATGGTAGTGGTGTGGTTAACACTGTGGTTATTTCTAAATTTTACCATGCCTGCTTTCTCTAGATAGCTTACCCTTTCTTTTGCTTAACAACATCACAGAAGCAGGGTCCCCATTTGCCTGGGACTTTCCTGGTTTTGAAAGGGGAAGTCCCTCAGGCTGAGAACGCCTGATGCTGCAGTTCATCTGAGGTAACGGGTTCCCCTCCAGACCATAAGCACTCATGTCTTAGCTAAGGGCTAGAAGACATAGGAGATGGGGTGGCCCAAAGCCTCATGCTAGCAGCTCAGGACAACTTGCCTGCAGAGCATGTGCCCCACACCACACCAACCTGGCTGTCTAGAATTTGGCCAACACCAGCACCCTGTCTTCCTTATAGCCTGGAGACTAAATACCACAGACTCTTCTGTGCTGACCCAAAAGAGAAATGGGTCCAAGACGCCATGACACATCTGGACCGTGGTAGCAAGTTTGAGAAGTTGGTCGACAAAGTGACACCTGGGATCACCCCGGCCACCAGGGGACTGTCCCCATCTGCACTAGCAGAGCCTGAAGCCACAGTGGAAGGCCTTACTTTGAAGCTGACCACTATTTCCCAGGAGGCCCGGAAGCCCACAGGGACTTCCCAAGAGCCACCAGCAGCAGGAACATCTCCCTCAACTCCCAAGGTTCAGGATGCAGGGCTTGCCACCACCCCGCAGAGCACTGGGATTTTTGATGTGGCTGCCATCTCTACCACCATTTGGCAGAGTTCTGCTGTCTACCAATCTGGATCTAGCCTCCGGGCTGAGGAAAAAGCCACTGAGACCTCCTCCACTACAGCCCCACCCACCCAGGTGCCAACCACTTCACATTCAACCATGGAGGAGAATTTTGGGTTGGAAGGCCAGCCCCTATGGGTCCAGGGACAGGGTCCCAGTCCAGGGAGGTCTCTAGGGTCTGAGGAGACAAATGCAGCTCATACTGATGTTTTCCAGGGCAGGGGGCCTGGCAACACAGCCCATCCCTCATTGGGCCCCATCCCCTCTGAAAGGACCCCTAGCCCAGAGCTGGTGGCCTCAGACACTCAGGCTCCCAACATAGAAGAGCCCATTCATGCCACTGCAGATCCCCAGAAACTGAGCGTGCTTATCACTCCTGTTCCTGACTCCCAGGCAGCCACCCGGAGACAGGCAGTGGGGCTACTGGCCTTCCTTGGCCTGTTGTTCTGTCTAGGGGTGGCCATGTTCGCCTATCAGAGCCTCCAGGGCTGTCCCCACAAAATGGCAGGGGAGGTGGTAGAAGGCCTCCGCTATGTCCCCCGGAGCTGTGGCAGTAACTCCTATGTCCTGGTGCCAGTGTGAGCTGCCTGCTTGCCTGTGTCCATAGTCTGATTCAGACAGCTGTCTGGGGACCCCCATCCTCATACCCACCTTCACCCATGGGAATGGGGAGGCTGGATCCTCCAGGGGCCATGTGCTCCAAGCCCCTAGTTGTGGCCCTGGAGGCCACCCTTGACCATTACTCACTTATCAGAGACAGAGCAGGTGGCCTTTCAGCCCCCTGTATTTGAGAGGCTCTTCTGCTGCTGGCTGGTTAGAGGGGCCCTGGACATCCCTACCCTAGGGAGCAATTATTTATTGAATTCCTACCCCCTGTGACACCTGTTTCCTGTGAGCACCGTGGTCCACCCATCTCACAAGCAGCAGGCCAGGCCTATCTACCTGTCCCCTTACCTCCCCATGTCTCCTCGGTTTGCTTCAGTCTCCAGCCCTTCTTTTCCTCCCTGGCCAGCTGCGGTGCTATCTCTCCTATCTCTGCCTGTCCCCTGTACAGAGCACATCACCATCAACACCGTGTTGTGTGTTTTCTTGCATGAGGTTAACGCTGTGTTTCCTGGAGCTCTCTGGGAAGGGACATGAGCTTTTGTGAGGTTTTTGAGGCGTTCCTCCCCAGACTTTGCTGTGCTGTGAAGGCATGCTGCATCTGAAGGAAAGGTCTAGTCCCCACTTGGCTACCTGCATGACGAAGTGCCCCACCTGTAAAAGCAAAGAAGTATGGCCCAGAGATGGCAATAACCTATGGCCCTGACATCATCACTCTCTCTGAGATCTTTGTCCCCATTCCTGGATGCAGCCTCCAGCTCTTATCAACACTGATAGTCACTGCCATTTCACTGGGCTGACCCCTTTGCACCAAGATTACAGCCACAGGTCTTCCCTGCCTGAAGAACAAACCACAGAAGGAAGGAGATGACAAGCCCCTGGGAGGCAAAGGATCCAGCAGGATAAGCCTCTGGGGTAGCCACTCTGAAATCCAATTTCAATCTAGGGACTTGCGCATGTAGTACACAACCCAGATCGTTCAGAGGCTGCGTCCTTTCCCACCTCTGAAAGCACTGATCACGTTAAGGTCTCACCTTTGCCCCACTGCAGGCAGGGCCAGAACTCCCATAACATTCTCCAAGAGCCCTGTGAAATTTTCTTGGAAGGGACTCTGCCCTGGGCACAAAGTGCCTGCTGAAACAGGGAGCAGCTGGACCATACCCCAGCTGGAGCTGGAACTGCAGACCTCGCCCCATACCCCAGCTGGAGCTGGAACTGCAGACCTCACCCCCTCAGGGCCCTTGGGCTCTCCCCATCCTGCTCCTAATAGCCCCAACCCTCCACCTTAGGAGCCTCCCATCGGCAGGCTTCACCCAGAAGCCAGTAACTCACTCCTTGACAGGTGGTTGCTCAGAACAGTTGGCTCTGTCCCAGCATGAGGAAGCCAGCCCCCTGGCGACCCTCCCTCCTGGGAAGCTTGTAGGAGGCTCTGGTCTGGCTCCAGGGTACTCATTGTGGGCCTGATGAGCAGCAACCCGAGTGCAGTATGTCCTGGCTCCTTCAGTGGGGATCTTTCAAAGGTTGGGACACCCTTCGTGGGACACCCTTGTTGGTTCCTCCCAGCAGGATGTGAGCCAAGACAATCTGGGGAGGACTTTGGAAGGAGTTGGTTGATCCTTTAGCTTTTTCAAGCATCATTATCAATGTCTGTGCCATTTTGTATTTTACTAATAAAATTTAAAAGTCTTGTGAATCAAATAAGGGTGCTTTTCTCTGGGGCAAGCCTTGGGGCGGGGGAGGGGAAATGGAACAGGAGAGGAGCTGGGTTCTGAGACCCTGTCTCTAACTCCTTTGCATCAGGGGCAGGGATTTTTTTTTTTTTTTTTTTTTTTTTTTGGTTTTTCGAGACAGGGTTTCTCTGTATAGCCCTGGCTGTCCTGGACTCAATTTGTAGACCAGGCTGGCCTCGAACTCGCAAAGATCCGCCTGCCTCTGCCTCCCAAGTGCTGGGATTAAAGGTGTGCACCACCACTGCCCGGCATGGGGCAGGGATTTTCACAGAAGGCACTGCAGGTGAGAATAAGGAGGGCTGGGCCCTGGCCTGGCTCAGGGCTGCCTTACTGTTTGTAATCCTGAGCCAAGGCCTTCACCTCCCTAGGCCTCTACGAATGTCGGTGTGACTGATCTCTTGATCTGGCAAGATGCAGGATTCCTATGGGTCCTACTCAATGTCGCAGGCACCACCCTGATATTGCTGTACTTACAGGTTACCCATGTTTTCCTTTACAGTGTCCCTGGCTCACAAAAAGATGAGAGAGCACACACCTTTAATCCCAGCACTCGGGAGGCAGAGGCAGGCGGACCTTTGTGAATTCAAGGCCAGCCTGGTCTACAAAAGTGAGTCCAGGATAACAGCGAGGGCTGTTACACAGAGAAACCCTGTGTAACAAGTTTTCTTGAAAAACAAGAAAGAAAGAGAGAGAGAGAGAAAGGAAGAAAGAAAGAAAGAAAGAGAAGAGAAGAAAGAAAAGAAAAGATGAGAGAGGAACTAGCTCTTCTCAAGAAACCAGAAAGCTCATAGATCAGACCCCAGTGTGAGTTGCTCAGTGGCCCTTTAGTTTTTCAGTGTGCCTCACAGATTCAGTGTCTACATTGTAGTTTTTTGTTTGTTTTGTTTTGTTTTTTCGAGACAGGGTTTCTCTGTGTAGCCCTGGCTGTCCTGGACTCACTTTGTAGACCAGGCTGGCCCTGAACTCACAGAGATCTGCTTGCCTCTACCTCCCAAGTGCTGGGATTAAAGGCATGGGACACCATGCCCGGCTACATTGTAGTTTTGAAATTGCAGGCAACATAGGACTGGAGAGAAGGCTAAGCAGTTAAGAGTTGCTCTTGTAGAAAACACAGGTCTGGTTCCCAGCAACTCACAGGGTATCTGGTGCCCTCTTCTGGCCTCCACAGGCCCCCAGCACACACATGCAGACACCCACCCTTACACGGAAGGTAAAAATAAATAAATCTTTGAAAATAAAATTAGAGACAGCATTTAAAAATCAGGAAGTTGGCCACATGCACTCATTTTCCTATACTCTCTCAGAATGCAGAAAGGTGGGACCCTGAGGGCCTATGCTCCCTCAAGCTGACAGGTGGGGTTGGGAGTGGGAGTTAGAACACCAGCTGTCCAACCTTCTCCAGCCCTGGAGCTCCAGGCTCACTAGCTCCATCAGCTGCCATTTGTCGTTATCATCCCCTATGGTAAGGATATTTTTCTTGGTGCCCCTGCTGCCTCTATCAAAAACACGTCAAAGAAAGGCAGCCCGTGATTTTACTTCCCTCTCTTCAAGGGGCCTCCCTCAGCCCATTGTCTCCTGCCCATTTGCGTCAGGAGTAGGGCTGTGCAGCTCCTGAAGGATAGGGACGGCCTCCCCAAGCCCTTGCAAGTTGCCGTCAGCACTCCGTCTGACCTGCATCCTCCTGAACTGGTTCCCACATCCAAGTAGGAACCACGGCAGCTTATTGTTCCAGGCTCTTCCCAGCCTGCACGACACGACTCCAGGGGCTTTCAGCTGGCATTTCTGGAGTAGTGGGTGACATCTTAGGCAGGCAGCTTCAGGAAGAGGAAGGGAGTGGGCGAAACCTGGATCCCGGTTCAGAGCTCCCCAGGGACCTTGCAGCGCTGTGACCTCTTTTTTTCTCTTTCAGTTAGCAAGCTAGACTAAGCTAAAACATTTCCTACCACGGACGCCAGCTTTGAAAGGGCAGCTATTCTGAAACTCCATGCAATCATGCTGATAATAACCAACTCTTTCTTCATGGCTTCCACGTGCCAGGCTGTGTGCCAAACTCTTCTGACAGTGAGCTTTACCATGAAAGTAAAGTTTGCCAAGGACATGTGAACTAGGGCTCAGGGGCGCAGCTCAGTAGTTGAGCACCTGGCCCATTCCCAGAACAAGATCTGAAGATGTGTGACTCGCTCCAGACAGCAGTGCTGGTGCCATTAGGCTACAGCCCTGTTTTTTGTCCCTTTGCCTTCACCTCCTACTTGGCCAGAGTTTTAGGGCCCACTGCAGCAGGTACACCCTTCTCCCCAGGTCATCAGGGACCCTAGGGTGACCACCCTCAGCCCTCTCACCTTAGGCTCTTTGCTCCTAGATACCCTGCCATCTGTGCTCCACTGTGCATTCCCCAGAAGGGCGAGGCCAGACAGAAAAACACACAAATGAATGGCTGGGAATTTCCAGCTTTGAGCGGAATAATAGTTGTTTTGGAGCATGTGTGCATGTGTGTGTGTGTGTGTGTGTGTGTGTGTGTGTATGTGTGTGTGTGTGTGTGTGTGCTGCATGTAGCATATATGTTCAAACATGGTATGTGAGTACATACAGCTGCTCTGAGGAGGTTGGGGGAAGAACTGGGGTTCAACATCAAGGACTTGAAGCAAAACCTAGTTCTAGCCTGGCTTACCTGCTAGGAGCCCCGAGGGACCTTTGTAAATCTCAGCACATTTCAGTCAGTGCTTCTACAGCCAGTAGACTTCCAGAGCAGATGCCCTTCCTTAACCTCCAGGGGAACCTGTTGTTGCCCCTAGGGGGCAGAACAGAACTGCTCCAGATGAATGCCTTGTCTCTAGCAATACAGGGACACAATATAATATGAAGCTTGCTGGCTGTGTGACTTTGGCCCAGTTACTTAACCTCCCTGGACCTTGCTTTTCTCCTATATAAGACAGGAATAATGGAACTCATCTCAGGGGTAAAGAAATCATGAAATAGCCCCACCAAACATTTAAGACAGTGATATGGCCAGTGGGTTCCTAGTAAGTAAATAGAACCCCTGATCCATATTTCCAAATGGATTGCAACTGCCCCCCCCAACTGCTTTTAAGATTTGATCTTGAGGGTTGAAGAAATGGCTCGGTGACTAAAAGCACTTGCTGCTCTCCCAGAGGACCTGAGTGAGTTCAGCTCTCTGCACCCACAGCAGGCAGAACTGCTTGCTAACAATAGTTCTCAGAGATCTGCCACCCTCCGGCTTCCAAAAGTACCATATCATGTACACATACTCACACAGAGAAATACATATAACACACATAAATTAACAATAAAAGAAATCTTCAAAAAAAAAAAAAAAAGACAAGGCTTCACATAGGGTGGACTGGCCTTGAACTTACCATGTAGCCAAGGAAGATCATGAATTCATCATCTTCCTGCATATTCCTCCCAAGTGCTGGGATTGCCACCATTCCTAATTAGGGAGGGGAGGGGAGAGGATATCACATGTTGAGCACAGGATCCATTTGGTCTCCCAAGGGTCTGGGAATCCCAAGATTTTGTTATTGGGTGTTCAAACAAGAATAGAATATCAGGGTGACCATAAACAAATATAGTCATACTGGTCTTCAGGGAAGTAAAGAAATGCCATGGTGTCAAAGCCAGACATTGCTGTGTTTGCTCTTGCCTATAATCCCAACACTAGAGAGGCAGAGGCAGGAGGACTGTTGAGAGTGAAAGGCCAGCCAGACCTAAATGAGACTTGTCTCAAAAAAAGAAAGAAGAGGAGAAAGAGGAGAGGAGGCAGAGGGAGGGGAGAAGAAGGGAGGGAAAAAACATAATTATTAAGCAGATAAGATTAATCTGTAATTTGGAGCTGGAGATATGTCCAGAGGACCCAGGTTCGGTTCCCAGCACCCACTGGAGCCTCTAACTCCAGTCCCACATCCCCAGAGAATCTGACACCTTCTTCTGGTATTCTCAGGTACTGCAGGCACATGGAACACAAATACACATCCATATGCATAAAACAAAAACACATAAAACCTCAAAAGATGAATAATCTGTAATTTGGGATATTTCCCCCTAAACTGACCCTTGCTGCTCCAAGTTGGCGGGAGTTCTCTCCTCTCTATTGTTTTGAACTCGGTAAAGTAAAAGTTATTGAATCACAAATAATTGAAACCAGATGCATGGACAGAAAGAGGAAGTTTTTCTTTTTTAAGTTTTCAAGTCCTTGGAGACTGGGGTTGTTATTGATGCCCCTGGCTTGCTGCCTCTCAGGCATGTGACCCAGCACTCCTCTTGGGTCGGTGGGGCTGATGAGCAGCTAATCAGACAGACCCTCATCAGAGCTCTCGCGCTGTAGGAGCAAGTGGAGTCTTAAGTGAGTGACTGCTGTTAACATGGCCACTCCAGGACCAATGCCTCAGCCCCATGGGAGTGGCAAAGCCTTTCCCAGGTGAGGCTCAAATGGATGGCAAAGCATTCCTTGGGTCCAAGTGCCAGTGTTAACAGTGTGCAGAGAATGTCCCCTGAGGCTTTCTTCCCCCCAGCTGCCATGTTTATGGCGTAAGGACCGCTCCCCTGCGGAGCCTGCCCCTACCGAGATTAGCTAACTCTGCTTCCTTCAGGGCTCAGCTGTATGTAATAACCCCACCTCTTCATTTATCTGTATGAACAACCCTGCCTCCCTGTTCAACTGTATATCCCATAAGCACACTGAGTTTCTGGGATGCTGGGGCTTCTCCATCAGATGTTTCTGTCATTTCTTCATCGCCTCCAGTTAGGGTTCTGGGGCTGATGCAATGCAACAGAGACACAATACCACCAGCACAGCTCCTACAGCATTCCAGAAAGTACCTGGGCCCCAGAGCACTGGGGACATGGAGCTTCCCGGCTGTGGAAAAAGCCTAGCTAAACAACAGAGACGTGCAGGGTTAGAACAAATAAACCTTTGTGGTTTTAATCTGGGAGGCTTGGAGGGTTTGCATGATTCAGCATAACCAGCCCATCCAGTTAGCTCTGACACCATCAAGAAAAGACAGGCTCTGTTTGGAGGATGACTGGGCATGATGCCATTCAAAAGCTGGCACACTTCTGATTTGGACACAGGTCTTGTATCTCAGGAACCCCAGGCTGGCCTTGAATTTTCCATGTATCAGAGAATGACCTTGAACTCCTGATCTTTCTGTCTCCAGGGTTCCAAATGCCAGGATTACAGGCATGCCCCACCATACCCAGCTGAACACTGTTTCTTTTCTTTTTTTTTTTTTAAAGATTATTTATTTATTGTGTATACAGTGTTCTGCCAGCATGTACACCATTCACTCCAGAAGAGGGCACCAGATCTCAATGTAGATGGTTGTGAGCCACCATGTGGTTGCTGGGAATTGAACTCAGGACCTTTGGAAGAACAGCCAGTGTTCTTAACCTCTGAGCCATCTCTCCAGCCCCGTGAACACTGTTTCTTAATAAACATACATATGCTTCCCACATGCTGGTCCTTTCCTCATTACCCACCCTCAACAAAGAGGGCATGGGCATCTACACGGGCCTTGGGCTGCCTTTGACTCTCATCAAAAGGGTTCTAATGCCCTGGATGAGTGCCACAAGACAAGGGAGTAAACAGAGAGAATGCTAACAGCAACAGGCACCAATTCTGACAAGTGCTCTGGTCGATCTAATGCTTTTCAAACATATTCCCTAAGTCTAGAAGTGAAAACCTGGTCTCTCTGGACCTGAGGACAGGACTCGGGAGAGAGGGTGCATGGTCACAGTTCTGAGTACTGACCAAGGCCCTTTCTGTATCAGTGTCCTATGAAGATTCCCATTGGTCAGCTGAGCCCCAGCCTTGTTCACCTGTCCTGGTTTCTGCACCCTTTCCCCTTACTGTGATGGCTACTCTTGCCTGTTAGCCTGTCTACACCTGGGATTAACTAAAAACCCAAGCAGCTGGGCACAGCTGTGAGGGATTTCTCTTGATTGGATCATTTCAGGTTGGAAGACCACTCTAAATCTGGGCCACACCTCAATGCATCTTATATAAAGGACACAGATGAAAAAAAAATTGCTTTTCAGCTTCTTGTCCTCATTCTCACTGGCAAAGTCACATACCTGCTGCTGAGGTATCCTTTGGCTGGGTAGTCCTTCCACCCTTAGCAGAGGATGTACCCCAACCCCTAGCTGCTGGGGTGATCTGAAGGCTGCTTGTATTCTACTGCTAATTACTGGCCCCAAGATCTGGTTGTCACATATACCTGTCTTTGTTGTCTAAGTCTTGCTCTACCTAATTGAAAGTTGATTGGATTGGTTGAATAAATGCTGCAGCCTGGATTGGATAGAAGAAAGGGAGGTGGGGAGAAGGTTGGCTGGCTTTTGGAGCAGAAAGGATCACAGGAAAAAGCCAGTAAGGAAGAAAACACACCGTGGGTTAGAGACAATAACATTATTCCATGTGACCTGAAACCTCTGCATAGTGTGGAGAATAACAGCCCTAGGGGACGTATGTATATAATGGGGTTTTATTTGGGGATAAAATTATAAGATTGCACAATCCTCTGTCCCTACAGATGTGGTTGTGGTGTCACAGGTGCATCAGTAGGTGCATCAGCAGAGAGGAGAGAGGCTATCTCTACATTCAGTGTTCTGACTTATGAACATATGAATGAATAGTAGCCTAACATTCCTGGAAACAAGCAAGCCAGAGACCTACACCAGATCTGTACCATGGGGCCTAGACAGGGAGCTAGCCAGTGATGACCACCAGTCCAGCACCAGGCAAGCACCAGATGGGCTGCCAGGACAGGAAGCAAGCCAGAAACTAGAAGAACCCTGCCTGGCCCTGGATGTGGGGGTTGTGGGTGATCTGGCCCCAAGGGTGTGAGTATGGGAGAGCCAGCCCTGCCTTTTGTCTGCTTTGTGGTGGTGTTGGCAAGGGAGAGATTCCCTCCATTCTCCAATGCCTTTGCCACAGGTAGTGGGCAGGAGAGTTGGCCCTGATGGGCTCATGAGAGCAGAAGAGCTGGTCCAGCCCCTTACCTGTTGCAGCACTTGGAAGAGCAGGCCCTGCACCTTTCCATAGTAGAACTGGCTCTGGATATGGGGGTTGCAAGCACAGAACCAGGGCTTTGAGTTGGCCCGCCCCAATATATACCCCATGGATGAACTTCTGGAGTCCATGAAGAGACCAATTCCACTGACCCAAAACTACAGGATCTCCATGGCACAGGACAACAGTATATCTGAGAGAAATCCCAGTGAGGTTCCATTATTAACAAAGTAGCAGAAGCCAGAGGTCTCATACCAGACCAAGGAGTCACTATATAATGAACATTTGCAAGCAAAAATGTATGGACAAAAGGGAATATTGTGGGACACACTGAGACACACTATAGCTTCCACAATGAGATTTTTTTTATGTTGTGAGAGGTTTCAAGGGTGGAGGGTGGGTCTGAGGGGGGATAGAAGATGAGAGGGAATAGGGTACATGATGTGAAATTCATAAAATAAAAAAATAATGAAAAGAAAAAAGTAAAAAAAAAAAAAAGATTGCACAATCCAGGCTAAGGCTTGTTAAAATTCATCAGGTGTCTGTGTGATTATTCATAAGTAGGTTAAGAGATAATTCAGTTGCCCTAATAATCATAAGAATCAATTATGAATATTATTAATTCTTCAACACCCACCTCCTAAGGGCATCAATCCTTCATTGTCTGCTATCCCTGAAGAAGACACCAGGCAAGATAGTACTGATGTTCCTCAGGGCCCTCCAATAATTAATTGCCTCTAGACCTATATATGACAAGACTTAAGGCAAAACAAGCTCGTAGAGGGGAGGTAGAAAGAAAGTGTAGCCCATGAGGAGGTGTGCTGCACCACTAAAGGGCTTAATGAGTTGCTAATTCAAACAGAAATCTGGAGCATATGTGTGGGAATGGATTTTAAGGGTGTTAGATAAAACAGTATCAGGCTGATTTTACTGATATAGGCCCAATGAGTGGAGATTCTGGGCTTAATATGGAAGCCTCAACAGTTAAACACGGTGTTAAAAGTTTGATCAGTTGGCCAAAGCATTTGTCAAAAGATGGCCTACTGAAAAGAAGCTAGAAATGACTAATATCCCTTGGTTTAGTTGATTGTAAAAGAATCCCACACTTAGTAAGCTCCAAGACTTTAGCACAACTGATTCCATGATGGAAGTACCATTCAGGCCGTAAAACTCAACACATACACAGCACCACCTGCCAAAGCTAAAACAAAGGCTTAATCCATCAAAGTCCATAGTTCTGGGAAAGTTTCTAAATGTACTAACCTTGCTTTTTGGTTTCTGTAGTTTTGCTTCTGGCGAACTATTCTTGTTAACTGAAGTATGTCAACTTAGAACACGGTTTTTGTGCTTAAAAGCTCACCCTGAGAAATGCTCAGGGCTACACTGAGATCCCAAATACCTAGTGTAATTGCCGGCTGGTTAATAAAGACTTTCTATTGGATTAACGCCATGTCCTAGCAGTCTTTTCTGGTGAGTACCCCACAACACTGATGAAGGGATTTTAAGGCTCAGGGAAAACACAATGCTAGAGTACTCTGTAAAACCTAATGATCCACAATGGGAAGTCCCAGAAGGCATGCCCTTCACTAATCCCATAAAACACAAAATGGTGAGAGGGGCTTCAGCACATTTGAAAGAGCTTTGTAGTCACCCTTTTCCTTGTGTCAGACCTTAGGGTCAGAGATGCTGTTGGATGAATTAAATATGATGGGTTTAATTGGGCCCCAGAGTAGCAAGGGCCAGGTAGCAGCACTGAATTGCTGAACACTAGGTGGTGTAGCATAGGCAAAGCAGTGTCCATAACGGCCTGACCTGTGGTGGGTAGTACAGGTGAAATGATTTATATAGTAGCATGGTCTGTATGGACCTTTGGTCCTGGCTAATCAGTCATGGTGTTCCCAGACATGAAATAGAAAGGAACCTACTGTATTTTTGCTTGATCTATGTAAGTGGGGAAAAAAATTCTCAAACAAACAAAAGAAAGGCTACATTGGATTGTGGCAGAAAGGAATCTCAGACCATAAATTTATTTTTTCAGATTTGAGGCAGTTTTTAGACCCAGAACCCCTTGAATGAAGGGACAGCCAGGTTCCCCCGAGGAAGGACCTTGACAAAATACCAAAAGTTTTACTCTTAGCCTTTCCCCAGTGGTTTAGGCCCTATGGCTTTTTACAAGGGTAACTTGTAAAATGGGAAAAAGGAAACAATCAGACTTTCTGGGTCTATTGGGTACTGATTCTGAACTAACTCTAATCCCAGGATCCCCCAAGAAACATTGTGGCCTTCCAGTTAATGGAGGAGCTTATGGAGGTCAGGGAATTAATGGAGTTCTGGCTGAAGTTTGACTCACAGTCATAGGTTCAGTTGCTCACCGAACTTATCCTGTAATTATTCTCCCAGTTCCAGAAAATATAATTGGGATAGATATACTTGGGAATTAGCAGAATTCCCACACTGGCTTTCTGACCTGTGGAATAAGGGCTATTATAGAAAAGCTAAATGAAAGCCTTTGGTGTTACCTTTACCAAGGAAAACAGTGAACCAAAAAGAATCTTACGTCCCTGGAGGAACTGCAGAAATTAGTCAAGGACTTAAAAGACGCAGGAGGCACGAGGCGGGGGGTCATCACATCTCCATCTAACTTCCTACTTGACCTATGTAGAAGACAAATGGATCATGGAGAATGACCATTGACTGCCAAAAACTTAATCAAGGGCAGAAAGGGAAATGACCCCACTATCACCCCAGTGACCCACTAGGGAAAATTTTGCTTCCTATTCCGCGGATCTTAAATTCTGCTAAGTTTTGGTTCCAGAGTGGGGAACGCTCCTGCCTGGAGATACAACAAACATTTCATTGAGCTGGAAGCTCCGACTTAACCTCTGGCCACTTTGGATTTCTGATGGCCTTAAGCCAACAGGCTAAGACAGGAATGACAGTGTTAGGAGGGGTGATCGATTCAGACTTCCAGAAAAAAAAAATCGACTGTTTCTCCTGAATGGAGACAAGGGGAAGTTGCTTCTGGAGTGCAGGAGGTGTTTTAAGCCTGTCTTGAAGTTGTTAAGTTCAGTGATTAAAGTCAGCAGGAAACTACAACAGAGTCCAATATAGTCAGGATGACAAAGGGCACAGGCCCTTCAGGAATGAAGATATGGATCGCTCCTCTGGGAAAAGAACCAAGGCCTGATGAGGTGCTTGCTCAACATAGAGAAAATACAGGATGGGTAGCAGAGGAAGGTAGCTATAAATACCAGCTAAGGCCATGTGACCAGCTGCAGAAACGAGGATTAAATTGATATGTTTCTGTCGTATTTTGCTAAGAATGTGCTTGTCTAGATGTTTGTTTTCTTTCCTTGATCTCTTTATTGTGTAATGAAACATCAGTTGAGGTACCATCAGTGGTTACATATTTACACTATGAAATATTAAAAGAATGTCCCTCAAACAACATGGCCACCTCTTCTAAAATGCATGAAGTGTTTGAGGTTGAATGTGGGGATAGTTACATCATGTGAGGTGCAATTATGGCTTGGTTATTGGTTTCATTTGGGAATTAAGCATGGCATAAGGAGATGTGAACGTGTGTGTCAAGTTGACAAGGGGTGGGCTTGTGAAGGCTATTCTTGGTTGTCACCTTGACTACCTCTTGAACTAACTTAAAAACTCACACAGCTGGGCACGTCTGTGAGGGGTTGTTCTTGATTAGATCATTTGAGGTAGGAAGACCCACCCTAAATCTGGGCCACACATTCTCATGGCAACTCATATATAGGACATGGAAGAAAGAAGCATTTGTTCTTTGCCTGCTTGCTCTTGCTCTCTCTGGCAAGTTTATTCCTTCACTGGCATTACAGCCTACTTCTTTGGGATTACAGTGTGTACTGATGACCAGCTGTGACATCCAACCTTGTGGGCTGAACAACTGCTGGATTCCTGACTTTCTGTTGAGAGACAGCCATTGCTGGACAAGCTGGACCACAGCCTATAAGTCATTCTAATGAACCCCCTTTGTATATGCGTAGATCATTTTATCTGTTCTATTCCTCTAGAGAACCCTGACTACTACACCTACCCACCCCTTTGGTCACACACTGTCTGTAGATCCTCTTGCCTGGGATATACTTACCCATCTTTGTTCCCCATCCAACTCCAGTCACCTTTGATCTTATCTTGGGTGTCACTTCTTTCAAAGGCCTTTCTTGACTTAGTTTAATGGCAGTCTTCTGTGCTTCCAGCTGTAGCTGCTGCTTCACTGTGGTTCTATAAGCTCACTGGGGGAGGGGTTCCTGCTCCCCTCTCTGTGGCAGTGCCTCCATGGATACTGGAAGTAGTGACAGGGAAAAGGACAGTCACCTATGTCCTTTGGCACTTCCTAACCTGGTGTCTGTGCTATACCGCATCTAGCCAATTTCTCTGTGGGGAGCTGCATGTCTGGGATACATACCTAATCTCCATGAGGCACAAGAAGCTGATGGCTGCCGGGTTGATGCACTTAAGTCCCTGTTGAACTGAATGAACCTCCACCTACCATTATATCTTGACAGAATATTGCTTCCCAGTCAAGGCCAGAACTTCCCAGGGAACCTGAGATGGGACAATGCCCTCCCTGCTTGTCCTCCAGCCTCCTTAGACAAGTGGCTAGTAGGGGAATCCAGCAGACCTGGGCTCTGGCCAATCTAAGAACCTAAATTCATTCCTAACCAGTTTTCTGGACCATATTACTCTCTGCTATATGCATGGGACCTCTTTCCAGTGGCCTCTGTATTATCACAGTCACCACCAGCTAGATAGGATTGGAGTGCCATCCACATGGCCCAGGGGTGAGGGGAAGAGCCACTGTTGGTTGCCCAGAGGCTCTGATCTCATTGGCGCCTCCCTGAGAGGTTCATTTAAACAAAAATCTATGAGCTTTGCTGTTGTCGTTTTGGGGTGTGTGTGTGTGTGTGTGTGTGTGTGTGTGTGTGTGTGTGTGTGTG
>CAJQZJ010032284.1:6430906-6525400 GCA_907164525.1 Lophiomys imhausi
GTGTGTGTGTGTGTGTGTGTGTGTGTGTGTGTGTGTGTGTGTGTGTGATGGGATCCTTCAACACAAGCCTTTCAACCAGGCCAGATCTAGTAGTAGGCTCCTTAGAGTGGCTAGAGGACACTTCCCAGACTTGGGTGCCTAGCGCTGGCCCTGGTGCTGAAACAAGAGGGTCTGATTGGGCAGGAAAGGGCCCCTAGCAACAGAAGACTGTTGACTTCTCAATGGCTTCTTTCATTTCAATAGCCTTGAACCATCCCAGGGCTATTGGAGAACCAAGGACCTGCCTTTGAAATAAACTGGGAACTGGAAATAAGTGCTCCTTGGGAAGAGCTGGTCCTACACTAGAGGAGACTTTAAAACTGACTTATACACTAGAGGGGAGCTCAGTGTCCTGAGGCCCAGACATCAGAGACTTGGAGTCAGGTTCATTATCGTGAGAGAGCTTGTACAAAGGTTTAGACACTCTGCCTCAGGGATGACACCAGGTTAGCTGGCTCTCTCTCCCCTCCCCGTCTCCTTCTCTATCTCCCTCTCTTCCTCTCTCTCTCCCTCTCTCTCTCTCTCTCTCTCTCTCTCTCTCTCTCTCTCTCTCTCTCAGCTGACTGTAGGCAAGGAGATAAACTGCCCTGAAAAACAGACACATTTCAACCCAATGAGAATGTGGTCAGGAAAACAGGTGACAAGCAGCAGACCTGAATGAGTCCACAGCAGAATGTCAGCAGAAAAGGAAAAAATGGTGCCAAAGAGGTGCAGGGTGCCAGCTGAGATGGGGGCATCTCGTGCATGGAACATCCAGACAAGAATCTTGAGGTGCCAGGTGTCTGTATACTGTCCTTCTAAGAGACAACGTGTCGGGGCATGTGAGGTTGGTGTTGGAGGCCAGAGTGGGAAAAAAATCAAGAACGCTGACAGTGGCCCAGGAGGGCTGCGGGCTTGTTCCCTGACTGAACACGGTGTCTTGAGGGAACCTGAGCCTCAAGGTTCAGGAGAGATGTGAGTTTTGGGCTGCTGTGGTGGTGACAGGCTGAAGAGCAAGTGTGACAGAAGTAGCCAGGAGGTGGAGGAAGAGACCCAGAGGAGAGATGATGGCTTCTAAGGCTCTGAAGGCCCCACTAAGAGAGAGCTCTCCAGCAGATGGAATGTGGGGAGAGAGGAAGAGGCAGTTAGACAGCACCCGGGTTTCTGGCCTGTTCAACCGGAAGGAAGGGGTGGTGGAGAACGGGGGAGGAACACAAGCAGGGGCGAGGGATGGAATCAGGAACTCAGCTTTGGACATGGGGGTTGGAGAAGCCTATTTCGTGTGTTGAGTAGGAAGCTGGATACGTGAGTCTGCAGTTTGCAGAAAGTCGGAGTCACCCGCATGTAGATGGCTTTTTTTTTTTTTTTTGCCTACTATAGTCACCAAAAGGCACCGCAGACTTCTGATGTCATTGCTGTTATTACTTTCATCTTGCAGATCTAGAAAGTAAGGCTCAGAGGGAGGTGACTTTGAACTCAAAGTTCCACCACCCATTCATTAATGGCAGACTGGAATCCTAAACCAGGCACCCAGCTTAGCCTTTGCTCCTAACTCAGCTACTTCAAGGAGCACTGGCTTTGTATCTTCCAGGACAATATGCTCAAGGGGTAGACAGATTTGGAGGCATGCTCCAAGAATGAAAGGGACAGCCCCAGCCACACAGAGATGGAAGGACACGGGGACCCTGTGCTGTCAGCTTTTCTAACTGTGTGACAAGTACCTGGGGGAAGCATGTTAAAGGAGGAAGTGCTGCCGGGCGGTGGTGGCGCACGCCTTTAATCCCAGCACTTGGGAGGCAGAGGCAGGCGGATCTTTGTGAGTTCGAGGCCAGCCTGGTCTACAAAGCGAGTCCAGGACAGCCAGAGATATTCAGAGAAACCCTGTCTCGAAAAACCAAAAAAAAAAAAAAAGGAGGAAGTGCTTAGTTTGACTTGTTTTCAGTGTGTTTACTCAGATCTGTGTTGAGTCAGAAAAGCATGACAGAGGGACACGGTGGGACAAGGTTGCTTGTCCCAAGGAGGGCAGGATACAGAGGAAGTGAACCAAGATGTTTTTAAAAGATGCATTCCCCCACCCTACAGAGATCTAGTTCCTTTATTCAAGCCCTATTTTCTCACACCTCACTTAGTATGAATTCATCAGTGGAGACCAAAGAATGAAGTTAGCACCCTTGTGAGCTAATCACCTTTCTCTTTAAACTTTTTTTAATTACTGTAAAAAAAATTGTGTGTGTGTGTGTGTGTGTGTGTGTGTGTGTGTGGTCTGTGTGCATGTGTGTGTGTGACATGTACCACTATGTTCCTGTGTAGGTCAGAGGACACCTTGCTGGAGCTGGTTCTCACCTTCTACCATGTAGGTTCCTAGGATCAAACTCAGGTTGTCAGGCTTGGCAGCAAGTACCTTTAAGCCATGGAGCCAAATTGCCATGTTTATTTATTTTATGTATATGAGTATTTTTCATGTATGTATGTATGTATGTATGCCACATGTGTGCCTGGTGCCCAGAAGGAAGTGTCTGATCCCCTGGAACTGGAGTTACAGGTGGTGGTTGTGAGCTACCTTGTGAGTGCTGAGAGCCAAACCCATATCCTCTGGAAGAGCAGTAAATTGCTCTTAACCGCTGAACCATCTCTCCAGCACCAATATGGAAACACTCCATATTTCCAAACCCTACAGAGCCATTTATGGCTAATTTTTTTTTTTTGAGATGGTGTTTCTCTACTTAGTCCTGACTGTCCTGGAACTCACTATGTAGACCAGGCTAACCTTGAACTCACAGAGATCCTCCTGCCTTTACTTCCCAGGTGCTGAGATTAAAGGCGTGTGCCACCCACCCTAAATGATGCTTACTTTTTGAGAGAGGGGATGACATCTCACTGTGTAGACCAGGCTGGTCCCAAGCTTTCAATCAAAAGGGGAATATGACGGAGAGGGAACTTGGTCCTGAGGCTGAGTGGATGCAGAGAGGATGATGCTCTGCATCCAAAATACAGAGGATGCTGTGGCTGTTCTCAGGACAAGTTAACCAGGAGCTATCATGGCTGAGTGCCTACTGGCCCATTGTGGGAACACAGGGATGCTCCTGAGGAAGGAGCCCCAGGGAGCCTAGGGGGAGAATCTCATCCCACATCTCAGGGGAAGGAGTGCCAGGAAGGGTGGGGGCTCCCAGCACTGATGGCCGGGAGCGTGGAACACATTCACCTCAGCCCATTTACCTACAGCACCGTGATGGAGGGGCCAGCACCAGCACTCCTTCCTCAGTCTCCCAGATACTGGGATTATAGCCATGCATGACCGTATCTGCCCCACTGATGGCTCTCAGTGAGATATTCCTCGGTGAAAGTGACCTCGTGCAAGAGTCACCAGGGGCAGGTATGAAGGCTAGAGGGCAGTGGAAGAAACTTCCCAGGAGGAAGTGGGCCCCGTGGTTTGGATTGTGTGGGTTGAAAAGAAGAGGTTGTGGTGGTGGAATGAGGAGGAGGAGGTGAGGAAGATTGACAGAGCAGAGCCTCTGGTGAGGTGTGGGGCTGGAAGCCAGGAATGAGTCAAGGGTAAAGCTTTAACTGGGGGATGATGACAGGGAGGTGATAATGATGCTGCTTTGAGCAGAAAAGGGGAAGACGGTGGAGAGGGAACTTGGTCTTGAGGCTGAGTGGACACAGAGACGATGATGCTCTGCCTTCCAGAAGTATATCCTTTATTGGGACAGACTTCACAGAGCTGACAGACTGCAAAGCAAAGGGCTGAGGGAATTGCCAAACAGACAGGTGAATGATGAAGAAACACGGACCTAGCGGTCATCATGGTCATCATTTGGAGCTGCAGGGCAGGTGTAGGTTAAGGAAGTGCGTGTCCAGAGGACAGAGGCTTGGAGAAGGCAACATAAGGAGAGGCAGTGGGCAAAGTCTACAACATAGGCCTGGACATGCTCCAGACACTTACTTGCCCTGTACCCTGGGATAAGTTCTTTTCTTTTTCCTTAAACACACCTTATAAACTTCTTTTTTTTTTCCTTTAAGATTTATTTATTTATTTTACATAGATGATAGCTCTATCTGCATGTACCCCTTCATGCCTGAAGAGGGCATCAGATTCCAGTATAGATGGTTGTGAGCCATCATGTATGTGGTTGCTGGGAATTGAACTCTGGACCTCTGGAAGAGCAAACGGTGCTCTTAACCGCTGAGCCATCTCTCCAGCCCCTGGGATAAGTTTCTAAACAGTTCCAAAGAGTCCCATTTTCTCATTCGAAAAAACAGAGGATGCTATGGCTGTCCTCAGGACAACTTAACCAGGAGCTATCATTGCTGTGTGCTACTTCCCCATTGTGGGAACACAGGGATGCTCCTGAGGAAGGAGCCCCAGGGAGCCCAGGGGGAGAATCTCATCCCACATCCCAGAGGGATGGAGTGTCAGGAAAGGCGGGGACTCCCAGTGCTGTTGGCTGGAAGCGTGGAACACATTCACCTCAGCCCATTTACCTACAGCACCGTGATGGAGGGCCCAGCACCATGCCCATTGCACAGAAGGAAAGGTGGGGGGGTCACAAAACCATCCCGGGCTATTCTAACGTGGACAGAAGGAAGGCGGACAGGAGAGCAATAGTGATGCAGCTCCCAGGCTGTCTGCTGGGCAGCCACACATCCTGGGAGGAATAGCCTTGGAGGATTCAGAGGCCCACATAGAGCAGCTTCCCTCCAACCACACTCTCAAGGAGCAGCCACCTCACAGATGGGTGGAGAGGAAGTGGTAGTGGGAAGGGTGGACCACATGAGGGAGAAGGCAGTGTGCCACCAGTGAAAGAAGAAGTAACAAGGCATCGAGAAGGGTGTGGGTCAAGCAGAGTTCTTTATGAAGCAGAGGGCCAGGCGGGGAGGGCTCCTGGGATCCTACCATGGATACATGTGAGGCCCTCACAGATTGTGTAGCTGTTGCTTTGTGGCTGTATTTCCCCTCACTTGCTTCTGGCACATTTCTCTGTCAGACACTGAGTTACTGCTGAAGCTGTGGATGAGAAAGGCGGCCCCTGTGGGATGAAAGCAGGCTGTGTGACCCCAGCTACCATAGAAGCAATTCAGATTGTCAGACATGCCCACAACCCACAGGAAGTTGTGAAGTGGATAAAGGGTCATGTCTACACCCTAACTACCCTGAATACGTCCGGACCCCTCACATAAAAGGCATTTAGCTCAATTCTCTGCCTCGTTCCAGACAGAGGGACTCCAGAGAGACTCGTGAGTAGTGGACACACTGAAGCAGTAAGTTAAACTCCATGTGGTGGCCCACACCTTGATTCCCAATACTTGGGAAGCTGAGGCAGCAGAATTGTGACTTCAAGGCCACCTGGGCTACATTAGTTAAACCCTGTCTCAAATAATAATAATAATAATAATAATAATAATAACAATAATAATAATTTGTTAAACTAGGCATGGTGTAGCATCCTTCTAATCACAGCACTTGGAAATCTAAGGCTAGAGGGTTATGAGTGCAAGACAGCCTGCACCACAAAGAAAAATAGATACTAACGTAAAATAAACAAATAACTGTTCTGAAGTGACGGAGCTGAGCATGAATCTGCCTGCAGTTCAGAAGCTGGGAAGTGGCCATGCATGTGTGCATGTATCTATCTATACGTTTGTCTCTCAGTCCACCCGCACACCCGCTCTTCCACATATAGACCCATCCACTCACTGGCCCATCGGACTTCCATTCACCCATCCATCCAACCACACACCCCTCCCATCCACTAGCGAATGCATTTTGTTGAGCACCTGCTACATTTTCTGGGTGCTACGGGGTCCTTGCTTTTCTGTGGATCTCACAGTCTTTCGAGTGTGACACAGCATACAACGCAACATGAAGACAGGGATGACAGGGAATCAGTGACCTCTGAACGCACAGTAGGTTGCGGGGTGGGGGGTGGGGGTCAAAGACACGAGGAGTTGCAGCTGTGATCTAAAGAAGACCAGAGTGGAAGGAAGGGGGAGAGGTGCACGTGGACACTGTGGGAAGGAGGAACAGTCCTGGGTGTCTGTGAACTAAAAACTGAGCCACAGGAGGTGGTGGCTGCAGGAGAGGCTGAGGCTGGGGAAGTGGAGAGGAGGTGGCTGCACTGAGGGTATTAGGGAGCAGGGAGTAGCCTTCCTCACATGATGTGGGGAAGATTGCTGGGCATTGCCAGGTGTGGTGGCGCACCTCTTTAATCCCAGGCAGAGGCAGGCAGATCTCTGTGAGTTCAAGGCCAGCGTGGTCTACAAAGCTAGTCCCGGACAGCCAATGCTACACAGAGAAACCCTATCTCAGGAAAACAAACAAAACAAAACAAAAAAGATTGCTGAGCATTAAAATTGAGGACTCACACATTTCTGTGATACCTTTTGCTCCTGCTATGTGACACGTGTCCCAAACCTTTGAAGGTGGTGAAGAGCTTCGAGCCCAGCCACCTCTTCTGTGATCTAGGGCATCCTAATTCTGCCCCAGACCTGAGGATCCAAGCCTAGGAAGAGTCTGAGATAGAAACAGGGACATCTCATACCTTTCAGGATAAAAGACCCAGAATTCCACTGGTCCAGCTCTTTCTGGTCAAAGTAGGGAGGGGTCCCAATGCCTCTAGCACCTAGAGTCTAAATGGTTTTGCCCCAAAGACCCCCTTGAGGCCAGAGTTCAGAGGTGGAGTCAGGAGAGGGATCCAAAATATAGGTCATGAATCGTGCTGCCTTTAAGTTGGAGGGGTCTGGACATGGCATGCACAAAGATGCTAGGACATTCTTGGAAGGTCCCCAAGGAATCCACTTCATTGCTGGGATAATGGGGCAGGTATGTTATGGTTAATCCCTGGAGAGGAAAGCCCCTCACAAATGTCCCTTCACGTTGCTTCCCCAGCAGCCTTGAACTGTAGCCTGGCTCTGTACTCACCTCTTCTTCCTTGTCCAAATTCACCAGTTAAGGAGTGTCAGGCTGGACAGTTCTGGCCTAGTGATTGGGCTTTCCCTCTGGGTTCCATGCTAATCTCCCCTCTTATCTCTGTGTGTTCTCCCTTCTGTATGTCTGCCTACTCTATGCCCTGGGTATGACTGTTCCTTCCTGCCCCTCTGGATAGGAATGCTACCTGCAAAGACCTTCAAGTTGCCACCTCCTCTTAACCCTCCAAAGTGCCTAACTCACCTGTAAGCCTCCTCTCCACTTCCTGGGGAACCTCCCCAAGAACAGAGGATGGGTTGAATGCACCTGAGGGCATGCTTAGGCAAGTGGCTCTGCTGACCTGCCCCCCCCCCCTCAAGTCAGGAGGTAGCTGTTCAGGGCCTCTGTTCCTGCTTCCCTAGAAGGACAGGAGATTTGGGTCTTTCTGGAGAAAAAAATATGAATGTGCAGTCAAACAGAGGCCTCAAAACCCACATGGGGAGTTTCCGAAGTGGTTCTCAGGGTATGTCCCAGGCAATGAGGCTGTTGATTGCAGCATAATCATCCATGACCCTGCTCTAGCACAGAACAGCATGTGCTGGCCTTTGCCACAAGAGGCTGGGCAGGAACCACTGGGAAGAGGGTGCCAGCGAGGAGCAGGGTGAGGGGGAGCACAGTCAGGTTAAGAGATACCCATAAGGGGCAGCTTCCTCCACCTGTTCCTCAACAATGGGGCTCCTGTTTCCAGGCTACAGCCTCCTGCCTCCTGTTCTCAGACTTAACTGGGACACTGTTTAGCATAAATACTTCTCTGTGGCCGTATGGGCACACACACTCCCCTGCCATCCTCTCTGAAGCACTGGAAGCCTAGCCTGGGGAGCAAGGGCGCAGCCAGACAAGCTAAAGGCAAAGAGCCAACTCAGCTATGGCTGTAGGAAGGGCAGAGAATCTGAGAGCTGTGGGACTCCAAAGGCAGCAGAGAATTGCTAAGAGGCCTGCCAAAGGAAGACCCCATCTTTGACGGTTCTACCATCTTAAGTAGGCTTCTGGGGACTGTCTGGACTTCCCTCTACAGGGGACGAAATTGAGGTTCAGAGAGCATTTGTGAGATGCCCTAGGTCACACTGTGAAACAGTAACAGAGGATCCTGCCCACCAGGAAGTCTGGCCAAAGTAGGGGAAAGCCCAGACCTCAGGACCTGAAGCAGCAGCCTCCTGCAGGGAGGAAGGAGGCCTGGACTCTCTCCTCTCGATCTCAGGATTGTCCCAGGGACTGATGGGCTTATACTCTGAGTTCTATTCAGGGAGTTCAGTCTAAACACAACAGACAACAGCTGCCATTTTTACCATCATTCTCCCCAGACAAGGTTTATCTTTTGGGCCCTGACTGACCTAGAACTCCTTCTGTGGATCAGGCTGGCCTTGAACTCACAGAGATCTACCTGCCTGACTCTGCCTCCTGAATGCTGGGATTAAGGGCATGTGCCACCACCACCAGGCTCTTGCCTTCACTTCTAGTGAAAATTTAGTGGCAATTCAATGATTAATAGGGATCATACCTGACAGCATTAGGGGATGGGGGAGGGAAGGTAGCGTGTTGTTGCAAACTGCCTCTGGTCACTTGTGGGCAATGAGAAGCCAGGCCCAGAACTGAAGTGTCAGTCAGAGCCCAGGCACCTGCAGGCCTCCACCTCCCTGCCTGCCAGAATGCTGCACACCTGGGGCAGGTATTGAGAGGAGAGACAGCTTTGGCCTGGGAAGGCCTCTTCGTCTGAGAGACTGAGCAAATTCAGTGATGCTGTGGCCTTGGGGCAGGATAGTAAGAAAATGGAGATGTGGAGAGGGAAAGGGGCTTCTCCCCCTGGGTTTGTTTTTCTTGCTGGCTGAGAACCAAGAGTTCTGACACAAACTGCCTAGTGGAGCTGGGATATGGCTCCATTGGTAGAGTGCCTGCTAGCACATACATGCAAAACACTCATACTCATGAATATAATGAATATAATAAATAAGTTTTAATAAAATAAATTAAAGAGTAAAAAACAAACACCCAGACTGGGCATGGTGGCATGCACCTCCTCTATGAGATGCCCTGGGTTACACAGTAAAGCAGGGACATTCCCTTTTATTTTGTGATAGACAGAATCTCACTAGCACCTGTGAGCTCTGGTAGCTGAGGCCTCAAACTTGAAACCTCCCTGTCTCAACCTCCCCAGTAGCTGGGATGCCACAAGCCACTAGGCCTGATTCTTTTTCTCAATAAACACTGGCTTCACTTCATAGTAACTTGTTCTGGCTTTTTTTTTTTTTTTTTTTTTTTTTTTTTGGGCACTGATCTGAAGTCTCAGGCTAGGCTGAAAGCTCCCCGTAGGTTTTTTAAAAGTATGCTTGGGGCCTGGGAATGCCAATCAGGCTTCCCGGACAGCCTCTGGCGTGAGGCTGCAATAGAGGTGAACATCATCTCTCCCTCCCTCCATCACTCAATGGGGCACCTTGAATGGGCTGGGAACTGGGCTTTCCAACCCATTGAAGCACACAGTGATTAAATCCACACTCGGCTTGGCCTCCTGGGGTCAGGGTCAGCCAGGGAAGGATGAGAGGACAGTCCCTCAGCTTCATGTGAGACTCTGGTTTCCTCAGAATAGGATGGAGCTAGACCTTTTCCACAGAACAGCACCATAACCTGCTCACCCTCCTGCAGACTTTCTGGACCCCAGAACCCTGATTGGCATCATTCCTGAGAGCCATTTGGCCCTCCACCCCGCCTCCACAGGGCACCGGGCATGAAGGAAGTTCAGCAGCACTAGGACAAGGGATGGAATGAGTTGAAGCTGAGGCCCTGGGTCCTGGTAATAGAGGAACCAAGAAAAGTTCCCTTTGAAAAGAGAAGTATGTTGTCAGCACCCCAGACACACAGACCCCCACCTCTGTCCTGAGTGCCCGTTCTCTGGAAAGCCACAAACATTCCCAAGTAGGACTTCTACTGAATTATCTCAAATTCTTTGAATTTCTCTAGCTTGGAAGGATTAAAGGAGGGGATAGGAAGCGTGGGATAACCTCCAAAGAGGTTAAATAGGGTCACCTCAATGCTGGCCACCGAGACACACAGAGGGACCCATGAAGATGTCCATCTGGGCTTCTGTCACCATGATGTCACTTCAGATGCTGCTCCTGGCTTCCCTGCTTCTGGGGACTTCTCTGCAGCGTGCCAGTGCTGGTAAGAGCTGGGCACAAACAGGGCATGGGAGGAGCCCCTCAGCCACACACAGACCACAGCAGAAACACAGTGCGGCTTTCTTCTTGCAGAGCTCACAAGGGCTGGCGGCAAGAGCCCTGAGGGGAGAACAATGGGGTTGGGGATGGTGGAGATTATGCTGATGATGTTGATGATGTTGGACACCTGACCTGGACACCAGCCTGGTGACGCCACGGGCAGCACATCTCATCCTGAGATGTTAGGACACAGTGGCCTTGACTGTGGGCTCAGGATGCACAGCGAACGATTCTCAGAAGTGCAATCATTTGTTTCATTAATGGGCTTCACGTGTCCTCAGGGAACAACATAAAGATGGAGAATTGGTTCCAAGAATGTATGAAAAGAGGTTTTTATATTTAGTTTAGAAAGGGAAGTTGAAATAAGGTTCCTAGATACAGATGCCTGCACATGCAGATACATACAGATGAATTTGCAAACACACAGACACAAGGAGACCACACACACATACACACATACACAAACACATGCACACACCCATTGGTAGCCTACACACCAGGAGCAAACAGAATACAAAGAGAGGCACATGTAGCTATCACCCATAGGTTCTCACAGGAACACAAGGGGACACTCCGTGGGTCCTCAGGCACATGTCCAGATCCTTAGGACACCTGCTTCCTGTTGCTCTTCCAGCTCGAGCCACCAATGTAGGCCGAGAGTGCTGCTTGGAGTACTTCAAAGGGGCCATCCCCCCCCAGGAAGCTGGTGACATGGTACAGAACCTCAGCTGACTGTCCCAGGGATGCCATTGTGTGAGTCCCCTCTGTCCCACTCCTATATCTGGGACCCAGAGAGGTAAATGGGAGGGCCTTGGAGTGCTCAGGAAGGGCACTGGGAAAGAGGGAAGAAGAACACAGTCTCCTTCCCCTGGGCCAGTAGGTTTGTAGGGAAGCCCTTGCACCCCACACAGCTGAGAGGGGTTCAACCTCTTCATTTATTTATTGTGAAATTGAAGCCCCAAGATAGCCAGGACATCCCAGGTAAGAGCCAGTAGGCAGCTGGGCGTGGTGGCCCATGCCTTTAATCCCCGCACTTGGGAGGCAGAGGCAGGTGGATCATTGTGAGTTCGAGCCCAGCCTGGTCTACAAAGTGAGTCCAGGACAGCCAGAGCTGTTACACAGAGAAACCCTGTCTCGAAAAAAAAAAAAAAGAGCCAGTAGGCAGCAATGGAATCGCCTCCCTGTCTGGGTCTGAGCGGAACAGAGGAGGACACACAGCCCAAGCCTCCTTGCGTCACTTCTGCTTGTCAGGCTTGAGGTGCTCTGGGGGGGGGGGTGGCTGGCATGAAGTCCTGCAGGCCTGGGGCTAGGGAGACTGGAAGGGAGTCAGGACCGAAGTAGGAAAGGATCACTAACAGCACATGTGACTTCATCCGGTTCTTGCCCCAGGGCCTCAGCGTCCAGCTCAACACAGGTGTGGCTAGTCCTTCTACTCACTACCTTCTCCTGTGTAGGTTTGTGACCGTCCAGGACAGGCTCATCTGTTCGGACCCCAAAGACAAGCATGTGAAGAAGGCCATCAGATACCTGAAAAACCTAAGGCCTAAGGCCTGAGATTTGCCCCCATTCCCAGAGCATTTGGAGACTCCAGGATTGGTGTCCATGATCTCAGCCTAAAGCTGTCTGTGTCTGGCGGGGGCCTTGAGAACCCAAGAGAAGCTGCAGATTGGGAGTCCCTGCCCCACCTTTATGGACTCAAGCTACAGGCACACACACACACATACACACACAAACACACCGATTAAAGTCCTCTTCCTTCAGTCTGGGTCAGTGTGTTCTGTCCCCACAGTGAGGAACTCCTTCCGCTTTGGCTGGTCACATTGGGAGGGTCCTCACGGGACAGCTGATCCTGCTCTTCCCAGATCAGCTGAGGCTGAGATGGAGACATGGCCCCATCCAAATGAGAGTCAGAATTGGGGAGACATAGGCCAGGGGCAGGGCAGATCAATGGTGGACAAGGAGCACAGCAGGACCCTCACAAGTGGCCCTCCTCCCTTTGTATTCCATGGAAAGTATCAGAAGGAGTTCCAAGGACAGCCTGTCTTCTCTGCACCCCAAGTCTCCCAGTTACCCCAAGACCAGTCCCTGTTATTTCCCCACAAGAAGCTGAAATGATCCTTCTTGCACTGGACTCTTTCACAAACACATCCAGACCTTCTGCGTGTGTGCCTTCCTATAGCCCCAACCCTTCCACCTTCATTTCCGAATGCCTTCACTGCAGCCTGTCTGGTTCTGGGAAATTGTCAACTATCCCCTTTTCATGCCTTGGCTGCCTCTCCACATGCAACTTAGCTGTACAGCTTAAGCTGGCTTCATGGAGCCCTGGGTCCTCAGTGGCTTTTCAGAAGGACGATCACCTAAGCCTCCCTGACCTACTTCACCTCCTTCTGCCCCCAACCTCCAGCTGGCTCCTGGCCCAGGATTCCTCCTCAGTCCCCTCTCTGCACATGTGGAACACTGCTCTGATGCAAACCTCACAGGCCCTGGGATTTCCTCCCGAGCTCTTAGGGGCTGCCTTGCTACTAGTGCTGGTGGTCCACCAAACTCTGCCCATGTATGCTTGTAGACATGGCTCTGCCACTCCACTGGGGGCTCTGTGAGCATGCTGGGACCACCGTGAGCCACTGAAGGATTGGCACAGGAGTCTCTGAGGCCCCTAGCCTAGCTCAGGGTTGGAGCTGCCATGAGCTATTAGGGTCTTGGTATTCCAGGTCAACTTTGCTCACCCAGCATGCCTCTCTTTCTGGGTCAGGTTGTAGCACAAGCAAGGGTCTTCCTGTTCCCACAACTCTGCCAGGCTGTAGGTAAACTGTCTTGGCTGTTTAACAGTTACTTTTTTTTTCTGGGGGGAAGGTTTTTAACCTGTTGCTGCCACCTGGTGGCCAGTTTTTACCTTGCAAAACAAATGCCAAGTGTTCTAGTAAAGGTGGAAATAACACATTAAACAGTCAGGAGGCTAGGGGCCATGAAGTGACTTGTCTGTGAACTTAGGGTCCCTTCTACCATAGTAGGCTTCTCTTCCTTGAGGATCAGGAGTGTCTCTCCCACAACTGCTTAAGATTCTGAGTCCTGAGGCAGCTTCGGCTGAGTCTTTGTGGGAAAAAAAAAATAGCCTCTGAATCCAGGGACTAGAGAAAGGATGAATAGTGGGGAGGGAGAAGGCATTCTGTATTCCAGAACAGGGTAGTCTCAGAGTGTGTTCAGTTCTTCTTGTAGCTTTCTTTGCTATTGAAGTCTTCCAGAGACACCCGTTGGGTAAACTCAGATAAGGGGAGATCTGCGAGAGGTGGGAGGTTTCCTGTGAGCCCTGGGGAGAATAAAAGGGTTGCTTCAAGGCCACTGGGCAAGGAAGTGTGGGGCCACAAGTGGCAGCAAAATGCAGGGTTCTGACCCAAGTGGTCAGGAGGAGGAGAGTGCAAGGTGTGTGCAATATGCCACGACATTCCTCGGGGCTCTATGAGGAACTGTGGCTTGAAGACACTTATGCTTAATGAGAGAGGAGTGGGGATGGGAAGGCTGGGTGGACAGTGAGGAAGGAGGCAAGGAGCACACTGGTCCTTCTGTCTTGAAGCTGCCTTCCCTGTCCACTTCTGAATTAGCTTCCTTTTGGTGCCCAGTGAGAATACTACCACCTTCAGGAGACCTTCCATGGTCTTCTTAGTTTTGTAGGACACCCTGAGCACAAAATTGCCAGGAGCCGAGGCTCCTTTCTTCGTGTCCATCTGCTATTCTTAGGCCCTTAACATACAGTGTTCAAGCAGTGTCAGAAGTTCTCTGAAAAGGGGGTTCAATAAACATGTAAGCTTCCTGAAGAGCTATCCGGTGTTTTGTAGAGTCTACACTGAAGATCCACCCCAGAGTTGCTTCTTGCTAACACTCCCCTTTTCCTTTTATCTGTTATTATTGACATGGAATGAAGATTCCCTTATTGCTAAGTGCCACTCACCTTGTTTGGCCAGTCTTCCCACAGAGTCCTATAAAGATGATTCTATTATTCCTGACATCAGTTTTATAAACTGCCTGATTCAGTTCAAACAATTTTAGAACTTAAGGAAGTTAGATAGTTGATCTTCCCATGAACTTAGGATATAATGAGGCTACCAAGAAATGCCTAAATTTACTACAAATCTTAATAACAAAACAAACCCTTTTGTTGTAGTTCCTTATATCTTGTCAGGTTTGACATAATATACTCTCATCTTAAACTTAACTTGTGTATAGAAAAGCAATGTTTAACTGAGTACTAAATGTGCAGTTGTTAAGTGCCCTTGTTGAGCTCAAAAGCAGACTCCTGAATTCGGGGTGGCCGAGAAATCATTAGGACTCGAGGTCGATGCAAAAGAAAGAGGTTTATTTACTAGTGCGCTGGGCAGCGCCCTGGGGTTGGCCCTCACAGAATCTCCATGCATGGAGAAGGAGGCGACCATAAGCAAAGCTTTACATAAGTTTTTATATGTTTTTGCAGGGAAGAATAAAGCAACAGTACATTAAGGCGAGCTTCTATTGGTTAACATGTCTATTTTTACATTGATTGGTGTTGGCCTAGTAAGGAGGAACTTGGTGCCAGGGCTGAGGAATTTGTCCCCCTACAAGTTAGGGAGTTTCCAAACCAGGGGATGGGGGGGGGTGTAATTGTTTTTCAATTTGCAGTTCCTGGAACAAGTTGCCCCAGAGTTCAGGGCCTACCCAAGTTCTCAGGCTTTTGAAGCCTGACTAAAGTTTGGTCAAGTAAACTTGGGTTCTACACCTTACCGCAATGGTTTTATCTGTCCTTGTGATAAATGCCTTTAACCATGAGGTAATTCTTTCTTTGATGTAGAGAGCCCGCTCAGAGTATAAAAAGAATGGTCACTACAATAAACTTGTCATTGCATCCTAGCGTCATCCACTTTTTCTTTCTCATGTGAGTGTGTATGCGAGAGCCCCTCTTTTCTCATCTCTTTTTATTATTTTCATATAACTCATGGATCAGGTAAGCTCATGGATCTTGGAGCTCCACCATCAACTTCTGAGATAAATTGGTCAATGAGCTCTCAGTGGGTGGCCTGCCAGGCTTGCTGCTTGCAGCCCCAAGCAAAGGAAAAATGTTGGTCATTTTAACTCTGGTTGTCAGTGGCAAAGGCTTGCTCTGAGCTACAGAGAAAAAGCATAGGCTTCCTTCTTTCTCTCTCTCTCTCTCCCTCCATATCTAGCTCCCTTTAAAAATACCTGCAAGGGGGCTGGAGAGGTGGCTCCGAGGTTAAGAGCACTGGCTGTTCTTCCCAAGGTCCTGAGTTCAATTCCCAGCAACCACATGGTGGCTCACAGCCATCTACATTGAGATCTGCCCGGGCATATATGTAGAGCAAATACTGTATACATAATAAATAAATTAAAAAAATGTTTAAAAAAAAAAAGACCTGCAAGGGTCATCAGCCCTTTCAGTCAGGGCCATCAGCCCCTGGAGCAGGCCACACCTGGAAGATTGATGGCGCTGCATCCTGTCCTAAGACCCTGTGCTGTGTACCAAGGCTGGTCCCTGACACAACATACATAATATGCTTAATCTTGGCCAAATGTCATCTGCCAATTAGGGGGCCTTAGATTTCCCCCCAATAAGTTCAATCTCTGATAACTCGGGTCAGTTAACTCAGTAAATGAATTAGTTATATAGTGGACATTTGATAATATATTTTATCAACAGTGGCTGGATGAATTCCTAGAAGCACATCTATGGGGAAATAAATTTCCAGAGAATCCTTAATGCCGAGACTTGAAGCACCTTGAAAGATGTGGAAATTGAAATTGAGCGATTCTCCAATTCCCCACCAGGGGACGCGCTGGTGTTGTAACAGAGGTCCAAGATTGATGAGGACAGCACATACTCTTGGTCTCAGCTGACTGAAGCTACAGAAGAACTTAGACAGAGGTGTCTGTAGCTGGTCAGATGGTCTCCTGGGAGAGCAGAGGTCAGGAAACTACCAAATACACTACCAGAATTAGCAGGATGGGGGGTGGGGGGAAGAACTTGCAGGGTTACCAAAACCAGAAGGAGCTTAACCAAACTCCAAGAGCATTGGACAAGAAGCACACAGGTTTCTGTTTCCTTCACCTGTAATTATCTATTTGGCATCCACTTATCACAAGGCCACAAATACACACCATGTTTGTATATCTGTGATGCAACTTTTGTGAGTTTTTAAAAATTATTATAAACTAGGCATGCTGGCTCATGCTTATAACCCGAGCACCTGGGAGTTGGAGCCAAGAAGACCAGGAGTTCAAGACCAGCTTCTATAACATAGTAAGTTGGAGGATAGCCTGGAGTGCATGAGAGCCTATCTCCAAAAAAACCAAAAAAAAAAAAAATTATAAAGCCAGGGGCAATGGAGCATACAGCTACTTGGCAGACAGAGGCAAGATTGCTTGGGACCCAAGAACAGCCTGGGAAACATATTGAGAACCCCCTTTGTCTTAGCTACTTTTCTATTACTCTGATAAAAACTATCAGATGACTATCGGTGACCTAGTGCAATTTATAAGAGCTCACAGCTTTTTGTTTTGTTTCTCAAGACATGGTTTCTGTGTAACCTGGCTGTCCTGGAATTCACTCTGTAATCAAGCTGGCTTTGAACTCAGAAATCTGCCTGCCTCTGCCTCCTGAAAGCTGGGATTAAAGGCGTGTGCCACCATCAGGTTCTGAGATTTTTCCAAAGACCTCCATTAGGTCTTTTAATTGGGCATTAGATCATAGGGTGGTTTCTAGGGCACTGGAGTACAGCCTGAAGTGATGAAGCCACAGACCCTAAGGATTAAAGAAATCCTTACTATCCTAGGTCACAAGGGAGTTAAGACATGTTTTGACTACAAAACAAAACAAAACTTCACAGTTGTGTTTGTAAGATTCTCAAAGTTACTCCTTTGATTGCTATAAACCCTCAGGCTTTTGGCATGACTCACAGCTATCTTAACATCCTTATTTGCATTATCTCTATGAAAAGAAAGATTGCATCAGCCAGGCATGGTTTAATCCCAGCATTCAGGAGGCAGAGACAGGTGGATCTCTGTGAGTTGAAGACTCGCCTGGTCTACAGATAGAGTCCAACACAGCCAAGGCTACACCAAGAGAGAGAATCTCTATGTAGGCAATTTTCATGGCAAGTTTTGTTAGCCCTGCTGAAATTCTAGACTTGCAGTTGGACAGTCTTCAGTCGGACCCAGATGAGGGGCTTTTCCTTGCCACATCCCTTCAACATGCCCCACCTCTCTCTCCTGCCTCTATTCTCTGCCACTGCCTGGCTGTGGGCTCTCACACGTTGGCTTCCCTTTCCTCACACCTCTCCATCAACAATGAACTTAGACCTCCATGGATCCTGCTGAGAGTGGATCCAGGTAAGTCGCTGCTTTTCTGCCTCTTGCGCTGCCCTTACAGAAACCCTGCTTGCTGCCTTGATGTCCCACTGCCATGGCGTGGGCATTCCCCCACCTGTATTGGTTGGTAGTTTTGTCAGGTTGATACAAGCTAGAGTTACCTGAGAAGAGGAAGCTCAATTGAGTAAAATGCCTCCATCAGATTAGCCTGCAAGCACATCGATAGGGTATTTTGATTAGTGGTTGAAGGAGAAGGGCCCAGCCCACTGTGGGCAGTGCCATCTTAGGCAGGAGATACTGAGTTGTGTAAGGCTGAGCAAGTCATCAGATGTGAGTCCATAAACAGCCTTTTTTGATGGCCTCAGTTTCAGTTTCTGCCTCCAGATTCCTGCCTTGGTTTCTCTCCATGGTGGACAATGGTTCCAGAGGTGTAGGCCAAATAAACTCTTTCCCTCCAGGCTGTTTCTGGTCATGGTGTTTATCACAGCAATAGGAACTAGGAACAGCAGTTCCTTTCTTTAAAGCCCACACAACAACTGCAGGGATGAAATACTCAGGCAACGAAGGAACCGGATCTTGGTCAAGAAGTGAGACCTGCTGGCATGCTGAAGTTAGGAAGATTGCAAGTTTGAGGGCAGCCGAGACTACATGCTAAGACTTCAATGGGCTTGGTCAGCATGTCTATGCACACTTGTCTGTCACATCCACAGATGGATGTGAGGAAGTTCTGAGCTCTGTGGAGCCTGGCTGAACCTCACTGTGGTTTCTGAATGCCATGGGGTCTGCGGCAGTAAAAGACTCAGGCTGACTTGGAGGGCTGCAGATCAGTCAGGCCACTAGGAAGGAGCACAGATGAAGCCTGAAGTCCCTAAGGGCTGCGGGGCAGCTTCTCTCCCTGAAGTAATTCCTGCCAGGTGAGTGCGCTGTCCCCTCCTACATGTGTCACTGTGGCAAGACAGCAAAGGCAGCTCGAAGAAAGAGAGGATGAGGCCGCAGGCACAACAGACTTCACTCATCTTCAGTGTCCCACTGGGGTTTTGGTAATGGCTTTGAACTGGTAGAGTCTCCTGTGTAGTCAGGCTCACTGTGACCTCAGTCCTGCCCCTGCCTCCTGACTGCCAGGACTACATACATGAATATCTGGCCACCCCAATCCTTTACGGGTAAGGGTTGAGAATTAACAAGGCCTCCTAGACAGCACACAGCACTTTGAGAGAAGGGTTCCAGGAACTACAAATGGCTTTGAATAAAACTATTATTTTTCCATGTGTAACATCACCTTTAAAAAAAATCTATAGGGGCTGGAGAGATAGCTTGGCAGTTAAGAGCACTAGTGCTTCCAGAGACCTGGTTTCAATTCCCAGCACCTACATGGCCACTAATCATCATCTATCTCTAGTTCTAGGGGATCCAAAGCCCTCTTCTGGCCCCTAGTGGTACTGTACACACATAGTACACATACACAGATGCTGGAAAAAAAATCAAACACAGAAATCTCAAAAAAATTTAATTGTAGGTGACTCATAAGATGCATATATGTATGTATGCATGCATGTATGTGTAGTGAGTCTCTCCATGTGATGTTTCAATATTCATAATCTGGGTTGATTCTGTTCCATTCCACGTTCATTTCAGCACTGTTCATCCTTCTTCCTTGTGACATTCCCAACACCCAGAACTGGCTTTTTCCTTCTTGGGTGAGGTTTGCTAGTAAGCATGTTCATCAGTCTCTCTACAGCTTCCTAACCATTTCCTCAGTGCTCTCTTGTCATGTTTTATACAGTTGTGTGATTTTTGGCAAAAATTTTTCCCAAGATTAGTGAGACAGCACACCATGTAAAGGTACTTGCCACCAAGCCCAACTACCTTGGTTTGACCTTGGAACTCACACCTGAAAGGAGAACCAACTCTAAATTGTCCTCTGACCTTCTCACACAAATTGTGGTAATTGCATGCACTCACAAATTAAGTGAAATGTTTAAGGTTTTGGTCATATTCATCTACTCTGTGGTGACATTCTCATTTGACTTTCATTTTTAGGTAGCATCTTGCTACGTAGCCCAGACTGGCCTTGAACCCCCCATCCTCCTGCCTTTGCCTCTTTCCCGCTAGGGTTCACAGGCTATGTGGGCTCTTTATGTAGCTGCTGTGCTGTTTCCCATATGGGAACCTGAAGGTTCATGTCAGGAGGTTCAGGACTTTATTCTTGCCTAGTAGAACTCTTCTTAAGGCCCAGGGTTTACATTTCCTTAGTTTTATAAATGAGTACCCTAAAATACAAAATACATGTATAAGGCACATCAATCAATGATAAAATACTGATAGACCCCACCCAGCTTAAGAAAGAACCATCAGTAGCTGGGGCTGTAGCTCAAGTGTGCTGAGCATGTGGGGGAGGCCTTGGATTGAATCCCCACTACTGTAAAAACAAACAAACCTTACTAGTGGATGTGGTAGCTCAGCCCCATGTCAGCACTCAGGTCGCTGAGGCAGGAGGACTTTTGAGGTTATCTGGGCTGCAAGGTGAGTTCTAGGTCAGCCTAGGCTACCATATGAAACCCAGTCTCTAACCAACCAACTTTCCTGCTCCCTGAAAGCTACTTCCCCATCTCAACTCCATTCCAGAACATACTCTGGTCCCAAGTGTGTTCACCAGTTTTCGAGAATGTCTTTGTCACATGTACTCGTTATTATGTGCATGTATCCTCTAGATATTTAAAGTTTCCTTTCACTCCCATCTCTCTCGTGCATACATGTGTGCACGCACACACACACACACACACACACACACACACACACACACACACACACCCCTATGGCCTCTGGCACCTATAGCCCTTCCACACCCACAGATATAGCTCACTCCTACTACTGTAAGCCCCATGATGTGTCCCCATAACTCACACCTCCACTCTCTTAATGGCTACCTGATCCTGCCCTAGGTTCTTGTTCTTCAAATATAGCTGCTTGGGAGTCTTGTTTTTCTACATAGTCTTACCATGTAGCCTAACCTGACCTAGAACTTTTGCCCAGACTAGCTTCAAACTCTCAATCTTCCTGCCTCAAGTGCTGGGATTACGGGTGTGCATCACGATGCCTGGCTAGGGTGTTTTTTAGCTTGTTTTCTGCTGTGTGAGAAACATTTTCTCTAACACAGAATGCACTTTAGAATCATCTGGGAAAGCCTTGCAAAGCACTGCTGCCCTAGGACACTCCTAGGAAGATTCTGATCTAACTGATCTTTGTAAATAAAACTCAGGCACAGGATGTCATTTTTATTTTTGGAAGCTGTCCAGTGATTGTGATGGACAGCCAGTGTTGAACTGTCCAACTAGTCCTGCTGTGTGCACTGGCCACACCTCTACCCTGATCTGGTAGGGTTTCTGTTCAGCCTTCCCCAACCCCACATACTGGGTGAAGCAACACTGCTTCACCACTTCAAGCAATGGCAGGTGTTCCCATAGACTCCTCTCCACCAGGAGCATCTGCAATGCCCGAGGACCTTCACCTTTGTAGCCAGCCTCACTTTCCCTCTACACTTCAGCTCCAAGCCCCCTTTTTAGCCACTTAAGTCCCAGCTGTCGCCAAAGTCCAGGGAAGATGTGGCTTGTCTCTGCTGCCTATACCAACAGAGTGGTTTCAGAATGAGGGGAGATGATGCCACATTACCAGATTCTAAGCCAAAGACCTTAGAGACGTTAAGAAGCCAGGGAGCTGGAGGAACTCTCAGCAGTTATGAGAACTTGGCTGGGTTTGATTCCCAGCACCCACATAGCCACTCACAGCTGTTAAGTCCAGTCCCAGGGGATCTGATACCCTCCTCCTTCTGGCTTCCAAGGGCACTGCACACACTTGATACGCAGACATACACATAAAATGGAAATTTTGCTCTTAAACCAGGTATGACATGATGGCATATGCCTGTAAGGCCAGTATTTGGGAGGCTGAGGATCACTGTGAGCTCCAAGCTAGTTTGGGCTACACAGTAAGATTCAGGTTACAGACCTTGGTTCAGACCAGGGAAGAGAGGGGAGGGGAATGGAGGACAGCCTGCCTACATGTAACCCAGTCTCAAAAATACAAAGGCCAGTGAGGTGGCTCAGTGGGTAACAGTAATGGATGCCAAGCCCGATGACCTGAGTCCATCTCTGGGACCCACATGGCACTGTAAGTTATCCTGTGACCCCAATGGCATGGATGCCTGCACACACATAAACACAAAGAAATCATTACACTTACTAAAAAACAAAACAGAACTTCCCAGGCTCACACATGTATTCATATAAACTTAGATTGAATTCAGTGACAGTGAACCCTGTTTTTGGATTCTATACTCTTACAAATGGCTGAAACTTCCCCTTAGGCTGGCGTCACGGAATCAAAATTCCGGCAAGAGAAATAGCTGTGTTCCCACCACCCCAATTCCTCAACGTGCAGCGATAGCCAGGCTGAGGCCTATATATGCTCTGGGCAACGGCTCTCTCCACCAGTCTAGGACCTGACTGAGCTGGCTGCCTTCCCTCTGGCCCTTGTGGAAGGACAGACTGCCACGAGGGCTCTATTAACCATGCCAACCAAACTATTGTTCTTTGTGCTAATCATAGCTGGGAATCAACAAGCAGGTCTGGAGAGCTTGTGGAATTTACTAAGCCCACAAGGAAGCTCTAGCTCAAACCAGAGGCCAAAATGTTTGTCCCTCACCTTGGCAACTGTAGCAGAGGCAATCAACAACAGGTCTGTGGCTGGGCCAGTGGGTCAGTGCTAAACCTTAACCCACCTGGCACTGTTGGTTTTGTGGTTGTGATAAATCACCATCAACCATGCACCCGTTTATTATCTTGGCTTCTCAGTCAATTGCTCTGGCCTGAGAAAACCTTTTTTGGTTTTGGTAGTGGGAAAAAAAAAAACAAGTGCATAGGCAAGTGCTGTATCCAAGGATTGCAGCCATTACCTGAGGCATAGGCTGTGTTCTCATTTAAAACTTTAAACCCTCTTCCAAGCTGGCACAGTGCTGGCAGAACCTAACGTGTTGTAGTTGTGGGGCCACACCCCCTACTTTATTGGTGGCCATGTGCTAAGGCATACTGTGTACCTCTCAAAACTTTGCAACTAACTTCTGCATGGGCAGCAAGACAAACCCTCTGTTTTCTAGTTCTTTTAAAGGATCAACAGAGTGGGCCAGGCTCCCTCAGGATACATTCCCTTGTAATTAACTGTAAGTCCAGCAGGGGCTGAGTCCATCTGCAAAATCCTTTCACTTTATCAGGGCTTCTCCACTCATGCCCAGAATAGAAACCAGAGAGCTTTCAGGTCTTGCTGTAATTGGAGGGGAAGTAACATACGGCAAAGGTCACTGGAGTCGATGGAAATATTCCTCAAAGGGGCTTTTTACTACATCCATAGCTAAACTTCAGCCAGAGGGACCAGCAGAAGCTAGGAAAATCAAGTTTCAAGGACAGGTGACAGTGGATATTTTTATTAAAAACAAAAAAGACCAGGTGTGATAGATTACCATTCTCCTCAGCCTGGACTCTCCTGTAGAAGATGGAACAGGTCCTAATCTATAAAGGCAGCTCTGGCCACTCCTGTGTGAAACTGAGTTCTTCAAAAACAAGTTTCAAGCACCAGGCGTGGTAGCACATGCCTTTAATCCCAGCACTGGGAGGCAGAGGCTGGCGGATCTCTGTGAGTTCAAGGCCAGCCTGGTCTACAAAGTGAGTCCAGGATAGCCATAAATACATAGAGAAACCCTGTCTCGAAAAACAAAAACAAAAAAACCCACCACCAACAACAAAAAAACCCAACCCAACAACAAAAAAAAAAAACAAGTTTCATAGTTGAAGTTGAATGTAGTTGACTGACAGATTCCCCCCTCCCCCACCACCTCCCTCCACTTCCCTGCCACACACACACAGTAAGAGATACATAGAAACACAAAGTTTAATAACTATTTAACAGAAATGACAACAGGACACAGATACAACACTACAGCAAAAAGGGCAAGGTGAGAAAGGCAGAGGGACAAAGATGGATCACATCAACTAGCGGAGTGACTTCTTTGGTGCCCCTGACCCATGGCTCCAAGAATCACATACTGAGAAGATCAGTAGGTGGCAGCATCACTGAGTGGAGCTTGGAGCTTACACAGCATAAATATTCAAGGATGTCTGGATTCAAGGGTGGAGAGGATCAGCACTGTAACGTCAGGAGCGGAGGTCCTCAGGGTGCGTCCCCTTCTCCAAACACTATTGGAGTGCAGGTCCTCTAACATCTTGGTCTTTCAAGACATAGCAGCACCACACCCCACCGTACCACAGCAGCCTCACTCTGTACAAGCCTCTCCCTGAAAGAATGTTTTCAGAGTGGGTGAATCCAGGGGTGGGAGGAGGCAGTGGTGGGAGCTGAGGGACAGGAGTTGGTTAGAGGAACAGGACGTGTGTGTGCTTGAGGTCCCTCCTAGGCATCCTGGAGATTGCTATTGCTCAGGAGCACCTGTTCTCCAGGCTTGAAGGCTGGCATGCCAAGGTAGGGGCAACTGGCGCAGCGGAAAGCATCGCCCAGGTAGCACTGTGGAGAGAACAGCAGTCACATACAGACGTAAGGAAAGGGCACCTTAGTGTGCCTACAGGTCTCTTGTTTTATGAAAAGTCAGTAAGGGTTCCAGTCAGGTGAGGCGATATACACCTGTAATCGCTGTGCTTGGGAGGCTGAGACAGGTTTATAGCCTGCCTGAGCTACACAGCAAACCCTGTCAGGGTTAAGAGGGCTGGTAGCTCAGGAAGCTTTTTCTACAGGATCACAGTAAGGTCAGCCAAATGGCTCAGTAAATGACATCCCACTCCAAGGAAGAAATAAAATGAGTAACAAAATAAAAAAAAGATAGTCACCCCTCAGCACAGGCATGAGAATGCTGGCTCCCTCTCAGAATTACCCCTTCTCAGTCCAGCTATATACATGGCCTTTCACACTGGCCCACATGAGAATATTGGATGACAAGTCCCTTAAGTTCAGCTAGTCTGTGTTGAGTGGTGGGCGAGGCGGAGGTACGTACATTTCCACAGGCTGACTTGGGCTGCGGGCTCTGCTCCTTTGACTTCTCATTTTCCAGCTCCTCTGCAAGGCCACAGGTGCTGGGGGACCAACAGGTGGTAAGTGAGAGCTGCCACCACCCAGGAACTTCCACAGTGCTCGCACACACTTAGCACTTTCCTCTTTATTCTAGCACCACGTTAACGGCTACGAAAGCAGCAGGCTCGAGGTGGGGCTGCGGAGGAGGCAGCAGGGCACACTGCTCATGTGCCTCACTTCTGTGGAAGCAGACCAACTCAGGGACACAAAGCTGAGGCGCAGCGCAGTGGAGGGAACTGGCTAGCATGCGTAGGGCCCTTGGCTGTATCCCCACAAACATACAAAAACAAAAGTAAGAAACACAAGGAAGTCTGGACTTTTACTTGAAGTCCTCTCATTTCTAAGTGTTGAGAAACTGGAACACCTAAAGACTGATGCGGGCTGCACGTGATGGTGCTGGCCTGAAACCCCAGCCCCGGGGAGGTAGACAAAGAACAACTCCAAGTTCACAGTCAGCCTGAACTATACGATGAGACTATCTCAAAACACAAAGCAAAAATAGAACAACTCCAAGTTCACAGTCAGCCTGAACTATATACGATGAGACTATCTCAAAACACAAAGCAAAAATAAATATAATAAAAACAACCAGGCCGGGCAGTGGTGGCGCACGCCTTTAATCCCAGCACTTGGGAGGCAGAGGCAGGAGGATCTTTGAGAGTTCGAGGCCAGCCTGGTCTACAAATTGAGTCCAGGACAGCCAGGGCTACACAGAGAAACCCTGTCTCGAAAAACCAAAAAAAAACAAAAAACAACCAGTGGACGAATAAACAAGCCAAGCCTGTCTGACACTAGTACAAATACCAATGCAAGGCTCCCATATTAGGACAGAATAACACAGGCACCTAAAATTTCACTTTCTCTCAAACCCCAACCAGCACTACAGAAACAGCAGCAATACACTGTTGGAAACTATAGGGAAACAGAAAGAGAATCAGATTAACAGATGCATTACCACTCCTGCCACTCCTGAAACCTTAAGGTGCCAAAGGGCTGGCAGCACACACAGGAAGACTACCCTGTAGAAGACACAGGCTCTGGAATGTGGAACCTCCCTCCCTCAACATCTGTCTAGGTTCCCTTCAATAAAAGTGAATGAATAAACCACCTAGACGCTCAGTTACATGACCAGCTTGTTTCTGTTTTACAAAGTTTCTTGACACAGTCTTGCTATGCAGATCCAAGCCAGCTTTGAACTTGCAACCCTGCCTCAGTTTCCTGAATGTTGCCCTGGAACTCTCTATGTAGATCAAGCTAGCCTCAAACTCAAAGAGATCTGCCTGCTTCTGCCTCCCAAGTGCTGGGATGCTCAGCCATGATGCTTTTATTTCTTAATCTAGACCATGATGTGTTGTGAGTCTTTGCTACTGTTTAAGGTTTACCTGCTTAGTTTATTCCTCTGTTCGTATCACATCTCACAGGAAAACCATTTTCAATGGGATGAGGTACAGAGATGATTTGACAACTGGAGAAGTCCCAGCAGACCAGACCTGTCACTTTCACCCAGCACGTACCAGTTCTTACAGGCCTTCCTCTTCTTCCCTTCCCCACATGAAGGGGCCTTCAGGGAGGATGGATCTGGCTTCTTCAAATCTTCTGGATCTAGCAGCTCATCTGAGTCAATGAGATCCTGGAGAGTGATCAAAACAATCAGCAACAGAGCCATGGTCCCTCTGATGAGAAGCTGAGGTAATCACAGGCTTTGAGAGCAAGCACACACAGTGCAAAGTAAAAGCAACACCAACTGTGAACTAGGCCATAGGCTGAGAAGGCCAATAGTCCACAGGAGATTGGCTGAGGCCAGAAATAGCAGCAAAATTGGCTGGTATTGTGTAGACAGTGTGTGTGTGTGTGTGTGTGTGTGTGTGTGTGTGTGTGTGTGTGTGTTCGTGGGGAGGGTGGGAGCAGGTGAAACAAAAGAGTTCTGTATTAATACATGAATAGTTGTGGAATAAGACAGTCAAAAGAAGTAAAACATTTCCCAAATAATTCCAGAGGAAAATAGTTATATGTATTTTTGGAATTTTTTTTTGTAAATGTGAAGACAGTTATGTTTATAAGTTCTGAGAACATGAACCACAGCATATTGTACTCAATATTCTTGCCTCAATACTAAAGGTGTAGAAACATCATTTCTTTCTTTCTTTTTTTGGTATTTCTTTTTTTTTTGTTTTGTTTTTTTTTTTTTGTTTTTTGGTTTTTCGAGACAGGGTTTCTCTGTGTATCCTTGGCTGTCCTGGACTCACTTTGTAGACCAGGCTGGCCTCGAACTCACAAAGATCCGCCTGCCTCTGCCTCCCAAGTGCTGGGATTAAAGGCGTGCGCCACCACCGCCCGGCTTTTTTTTGGTATTTCAAGACAGGATTTCTGTGTAGCCCTGGCCATCTTGAATACTCTCTGTAGAATAGGCTGAACTCAGAGATCTGCCTGCCTCCACCTCCCAAATACTGGGATTAAAGGTGTTTACTTAATTTTCTTATGGGTAGAGCAGATCAAAGGTGCAAACACTGAATTTAAGACAGTGAGCATTCAATGACTTATACAGACAGAGGCCAATAAAATATCTCAGCTGCCAAATTCTTTCCTGGTTTATATGTCTACAACAATCTTTACTATTTCACATAAAGGGAAGACAAGAAAATCTGTGGGGGGAAATGGATACTAAAAAATGAAATTTAAAATCCTACTAAAATAAGGAATGTCCTAATAACCTAAGACACCAATGTCAGGCACAGCTACAAATCTAAAAGGTCACTTTCGGGGCTGGGGACATGGCTCAGTGGCTAAAGTACTTGATGCTCTTGCAGAGGACCTGGGTTTGGTTTTGAGTACCCACACAGCAGCTAATAACTACCTGCAACTCAACTCCAGTTCAGGAAATCTGGGCCCCTCTTCTGGCCTCCAAGGGCACCAGGCATGCCTACAGTGCACATGCATACATACAGACATGCAAACACACATAACACATGAAATTAAAACAAGACAACAACAACATGGAAGGCCATTTTCCACTACAGTTCTCACACTTAGTGCAAGGCCAGGGTAGAGGGGCAGTCAGGTGACCACAGGGCCAACTCACCACACTGTTGTCCTCCATGTCATTGGCTGAGAGGGTCCAGAGCTTGGCAGCAGCAGGGTCTACAACAGGCTTCCCTGAGTCCAACAGTAAAAGAAAAAGAATTCTTTAAACAGTTAGAACCAACATGCAAGCAAGCAACAGGACCTGTGGAGACCAGCAGAGAATGACTGGTCAGACAGAGGTGGCAAGTAGGCTGGCACTCAGCTCCACTATGACCCAAAGGCACAGCCTCACAAAGCAAAGGACTTCTTTACTTTAAACCACCATCTCACCTAACCATGCTGAGAACCTTGTGAGATACCAGCCACCCTAGTTTTGTAGCTGTGGGTCTATATGAGGCTACAACCCCCCTCCATGTGGCCTTTCCTGGCTACTTGAGTTTACACCCCATCACAGGTTGTAACTCTGTCTGCCTATTGTAGGTATCTGGAGAATCAAATGAGAAAATTATCAACAACTTCATAAATAGCTAAGACTTAGCCCCACTTAAGCCTGTTAGCGAAGAAAACAGACTCTAGTGCTGCTGGTGGCCAGGTAACACAGTCAGTGACAGAACATTTTCCATATAGGTCAGGACACCAGAAACAATCTATGAGTCTCAGGGTTGGAGCTTTAGAGAGAAATCCTCAATGAGGCCTTTGAAGTGAGCACACCATCCGGGGTCACAGTCACTGCAGACACTCAAGAGTATCTGCAGACCAACTGCTGATCTAAGCTATCGTGGAACCATGAAATCAAAGGTCCAAATATTTCCTGAGGCCAGGTCTGAGAACACAGGCCTATAACTCCTGCCATTCAGAGGCAGAGAAGTGAGGACCCACCATAAACTGAGGTCAAAGTACTTCATAAAGATTGAAGCTGGACAGCAGTACATGGATATGCCAGAAACGTGTTAAATCCCTGTATTCCTCACAGCCAAAACACAACTGAGACATGAGAAAACAGCCACAGGCAGGGTGTGAAATGAGCAAGCACACAATTTTTTGAGAAGAAACACAGATTTTCTTTTTAAGCATTTAAACAGGATGCATCCTAGGGGATGTTCCACCAAAATCAGACCAACAAAGTCCTGTGATTACAGCTCTGACAAATATTATTAAAATAATGTTGCCAGGTGTGGTGGTGCATGCCTTTAATCCTAGCGCTCAGGAGGGAGACACAGTTGGATTTCTGTGAGTTCAAGGCCAGCCTGGTCTACAAAGTGAGTCCAGGACAGCCAGGTATACAAAGAGAAACCCTGTTTCAAAAAAACCAATAAATAAATAAATGAATGAATGAATGAATGAATGAATAAATCTATCCATCTATCTACAGGGGATGGTGGTGAAGAAACAAACAGGGGTAAGGTACAATGACATGTATGAAAATGTCATGATGAAAATCATTTTTTTTAAGTTTATTTATTTATTTATTATGTATACAGTGTTCTGTCTGCATGTGTGCCTGCAGGCCAGCAGAGGGCACCAGATTTCATTATGGATGGTTGTGAGCCACCATGTGGTTGCTGGGAATTGAACTCATGACCTCTGGAAGAGCAGCCAGTGCTCTTAACTGCTGAGCCATCTCTCCAGCCTGAAAATAATTTTTTGTGTGAATATGTTGTATGAAAATGTTAATCTAAAAGGCATGTTAAAATGGTTGTTGACCATTAAAAAAATTATTCAATAATTAATTTTAAAAATTCTGACAGCTGGGCATGGTGGAGCAGGCCTTTAATCCCAGCACTTGGGAGGCAGAAGCAGGCAGATCTCTGAGTCCGAGGACTGATGGGGCGGTGCTTTGCATTCTAAATGTTAACCTGCTCCCAGAAGCCTGCTGGCTCTACACCAAGTGAACCTATACCACCTTTCTTGTTAACCATGTCTCTGGTTAAATAAATGCTGAGGCCTAAGATTGGGCAAAGACAGAGGTAGGCGGGACTGAAGTTTGTGGGACTAAAGTTTCTGAAGCAGAGAGTTTGATGGGAAGAAGGAGCCTCCAGAGAAGGAAGGAAGGAAGAACCTCCAGAAGAATAGAGAAGAAGCCAGGAGCAGGAAGGAGACACATACATGATGGGGTAGATGAAAGATCATTCTTTGGAGAATAGCAATCCAAAGGGACATATGTATATATGGGGTCATATCTGGGGAATAGAATTAAGAGATAGCTTAGATGGGCTAATATTGCACAATCCAGGCCAAGGCTTGTTAAAATCCATCAGGTCTCTGTGTGCTCATTTATAATGGCAGCTTAAGGATTAACACTGCTGATCAATTAACTGATAATATAAATATAGGTAAATAATTTAATTATTTCTATAAATGGCACTCAATGTAATTTAATTAAATTTTTCTAGAAGAGAGTCTGGGTCTACACTGGTCTACAGGGTGAGTTCCAGGACAGCCAGAGCTGTCAAAGAGAAACCCTGTCTCAAAAAAAAAAAAAAAAAAAAAACAGGCCAGGAAACTGAACAAGAGATGCTGTCCACCATTATCACATTGTGAGGTCTCCTGAGGACAAACCCATCATCCTAAGGCCTGAAGAGACTTCAACCAAACAAGTGACTCAAGCCTCCAAAGTGAGGTGGTCTCAGTGATTCCCTAGAGCAGAGGGGCCACACTAGGAAACATCTGTGTTTACTTCAGGTCTGGATACTAGTATGTCTGAGACAGAAGCACAGAAAACACCCTGCAATTAACAATCCCAGAAATTGAAGGGCAAATCTAAGAATAGTTAGATCAGGCCCACCCACTTGGAATGTTCCAGGCTAGTCTTACCTGAAGACTTCTTGTTGATGAGAAGCTTTAGCTGGCTACAAGAGCCCACTTCAAAGTTTGGCTTCTTGCCAGTGATGTGGACTGACAGCAGGCTGTCACTGTGGTAGCCCAGGTGCTCCTGGACAGACTGTAACTCCTCGGGACTTAAGGACTCCCGCTGCAACTGCAATATAAGATATCCTATGTTTAAGTACACACTCCTCCATTCACTGTTTCACAAAGCCAGCCATGTGGCCTGCCTGGCCCAGTATGGCCCATGTGACCCAATATCCAACAGTGAGTCTCTGTCTCAGAAAAAAGAATTTAAGGCCTTGGATTACATTAAAAAAAAATCACAAATGTAATAATAACAGCTATCAAGGAATAACACCTCTCCCAAACCAAGGAAATGCTAACATTTTAAGATTTAATTTCTGATGCCGAGCTTGGTGGCACACACCTTTAATTCCAGCACTAGGGAGGCAGAGGCAGGCGGATCTCTGTGAGTTCGAGGCCAGCCTGGTCTATAGAGTTCCAGGACAATCAGGGCTATTACACAGAGAAACACTGTCTCAAAAAAACCAGAACAGAAAAAAATTTAATTTCTGGAGACAAACATGGAACCGCACATGCCTCTGCTTAACTTGAACATCGCTATGCAACTGTCATAAGTGCATAGCCCCACCCTTAGTCTCAACTCCACCAAAATGGGCCGCACTCTGTCTAGGCCTGAGACTTGTCCACGCTGAGATGGACAGAAGCAGCAAGGCACCGTTCTCCTTGCAGCACAGTTGCCGCCGCGAAACGGCTCTGAGAGACCAGTTCAAGCCCCGAGTCTTCAGAAGGACCTGCTCCCAAGGGCTCCTTCTCTCAGGCAGCCAGTTTCAACTTCCTTCTTAGTTCTGTACAGCACCTATCACTGCACTTGCCCTGTTGTACTGACTTGGGTCACCCAAGGCTGATGTTCCTAACAAGGAAGACTGTCTACACACCTACCTCTTTTATTTCCACAAGGCCAGAAAGAGTCAGGGCTGAACACAGCTTAGAGGCCGTCTTCATTTTGTCATTGTCAACTGTCAAGGAAAAACCCCATTAATGGCTCCATATGTCAAAGTTGGGAAGAACTATAAAGGCTCTATCCTATGTGAGTCACCAGGCTCTCAAACAGGAAAACCCTCTGTTTAATGTGCATATAATTTAGTGATAGCATTTTAACTTGAAAAATCTTTTAGTTGTTCCACGTATTCGTACTTAGGCTAATACAGGTCATAATTCCATTATTATCATTCTGCTTCTTGGAAACCCCTCCCAAAGAATGTTGGCTACTGAATGAAGTTATAAACTGGAAAGTATACGACAACCTAAGTACTGTCTCTGTAAAGCTCTGTCAAAGGCACCATTTAGTGACCCAAGGTTTAAATGTCCAGCAAGAAGAGGCTGGAAGCCGGGCGGTGGTGGCGCACGCCTTTAATCCCAGCACTTGGGAGGCAGAGGCAGGTGGATCTTTGTGAGTTCGAGGCCAGCCTGGTCTACAAAGTGAGTCCAGGACAGCCAGGGCTACACAGAGAAACCCTGTCTCGAAAAAACCAAAAAAAAAAAAAAAAAAGAAGAGGCTGGAGAGAGAGCTCAGTGGTTACAGGCACACGCTGACCTTGGAGAGGATGGAATTCAGCGTTCAGTACCCACACCTAGAGGCTCACACCACCTAAACTCTAGCTCCAGGAGAGTCCAACACCTCTGGTCTCCTGCACCCATGTTCATATACCCATGTGCAGACACACACACAGACTCTTCTCTCTTAAAAATAATACAATCATAAAGCTAAGTTTGCAGCAAGAAAGTTGCCGTCTGCCATAGACATCACCAAGTCACAGCTGTAGACATGCTAAATATTTTCATTTCTATTATTTTATTTTATTTGATGGAATATATTTCCACATCTTGATTGACTTTAGTGAAAAAAAGCTAAAAATCTAGAATTAACAATTCTTGACAGCTGGGGATGAAGAGATGGCTCAGTAGTTAAGAGCACTGCACTGGCTGTTCTTCCAAAGGACCTGGGTTCAAATCCAAGCACCCACATGGCAGTTCAAAACTGTCTATGTCATGGCCAAGCATGGTGGCACACGCCTTTAATTCCAGCACTCAGGAGGCAGAGGCAGGCAGATCTCTGTGAGTTCTAGGACAGCCAGAGTTATACTCCCTCAAAAAAAGAAAAGAGAAAAAAAGCAAAAAACTCAAGTATGGTGGTGCATGTCTTTAATCTTAGCACTTGGCAAGCAGAGGCAGGTAGGTGGATCTCTATGAGTTCAAGGCTAACACGATCTACAAGTGAGTACAGGACAGCCAAAGCTCTGGGGGAAAAAAAGTAATAATTCTGACAGCTACACTACTGAGCCAAAAAGGTTTTAACTCTTAGAAACTAGTTTTAGCTTCTCACATATTACTCTTTAATCCCAGAATTCCAGCCACTATTTTAAAACTCTTTACTCCAGAATAACCATAGATTCACAGTAGTTGCTATGTGTGTTCCTCCTTAGTGCTGCAATGTTCTCTGTGTCAGACACACGACAAAGATGCACCTTTCATCTGGTGATAGGTTCAGCCATTTTAGGTGACAATTTCTTTCTATTTATGACCTGATGGGTCAACCAAAGATCACACTTTTTTCAGCCCCGTGGCTCAGATTCTGACATCTCTCCCTGAGAAGGTATTATCACCACATGAACACTCATCTCCAAGTGGTACCTCTGGCTCAGGGAGACAGCATGCATATGCAAAGACTCAGTGGTGTTAAACATTCATCTTCTGAGTAATAATATCCTTACCTACAGTTGTCTCCACAGGTTCTTTCAGAAAAAGACAACCCCCTGGCCGAAGGATCCGGGCCATCTCAGCCAGAACCTCAGCACTGTGCAGAGAGGTGCTTCCTGGGACTACACCTGACAGAATGACATCGAAGCACGACTCTTTATGGGCAGCTGAAAAGGATAATCAACAGTTGCCTAAGCTGGGGTGCAATCTCAAAACCCTCCCACAGAGCTCCCACACAGGGCATAGGCATCACCCAGGACAATGGAACTACATAGCAAATACTACATACAAATACTACATAGCCACCGATACTAGCCAAAGGGTGTTAAGACTTCTGCTCTGTATCTTACTAATTCTTAACCCAAATAAGACCAGGGGAAGAAGTGAAAAAGAAGCTTTTTAGAACAAGGAACAGCCTCCAAAGAACAAGGGCACACAGAAATTACCAACTACACGCCCAAGTCCACTATATTTCATCTGAAAAGCAATAGGATGACTCCAAACAAAACTCAAGTACCAGGAACTATAGACAAATGGCACTTCCATCAAAACGCTTGTAGCCCCGTGAGAAGAAAAGGGCAGTTAGGTACTTACACTGAAACAGCTGGCTGATGCTTTCCATGACTACTTGGCCCTCGCTGCCAGTTAACCCTTGAAGTCTATCCACCAGTTCTTTTAGGGCTTCCTCAGGAGATGACTTGTCCCAGAACACAGCCACAAGCTGGCCAGGGGAGATCCCAAACTCTGCCATTCCTGCAGTGCTGCCGGACCTACAAGCTACTGGCAAAGGAAATCAAGACAATACATTTTAATCCATGGGTTATCACCAAGTATGATTACAATCATAGCCTACTTCCAACAACCTCCCACTAAGGATGACATTACAAAGCTTGGTGTAGATGCTAAGAGTCTGACTAAATGAACCTAGAGCCCAAAGGCTTTGTAATCCCAACATTCCCTGACATGCCAGGTAGACACGACAGATAAGCCAGAGTCAAGACAAGGGGATTAGAGTCAAGTAAGAAGGTCGGACACAAAAAGATTATTTCACCTTTTGAGATAATTCAGTTTGAGCCGACTATAAAACAAATAGGGCATTCATCAGGCAGAAGTGACTCATCAAGGAAGGCAACATAGATAACCTAACCATGGCCATGTCTTCTTTAAAAAAAGATACCTGAAAATTTGCAAACCAAACACTTCTTTTTCATTACTTATAAAAATTCAACTCCACTGAATCTGCAGAAACGAACACTGCCTTCAACAGTTAACCCTGGCCTGCCTCTTTAAACCACCTTCTACATACAGCACCACAACTGACCCTTAGAACAGCCTGATATTAGGTCATTCCCAATGCACAAGTAAAGAACTGGGTCAGTCAACACCACACACAACCAATATACAACCAATATTATGTGGTGTAAAACAAAAGCAGGGATTAGAACCCAAACCTGTGTTTTAACTATGAAAACTTCCCACCCGGGTCAACTTGTTCGTCCACTTGATATGCAGGTCTGTGTACAAGATGCTTACTGTGAAGGAGGTCAAGGGATGGATACCTCTGTTCAGCTCCTCCTTCCTTAAACATTAATGCTACCAAGTTTCTAGCTTCAGATAAGTGACACAAAGAAGCAGTGGTAGGTTCATACTGAACATGTCTGACTTCTATAGAGATGGCCAACTCCATGACAGTAACACCACCACACTCAAGGGCTGAATTTAAGTCACAAGGATTACACTTTCCTTCAGGGGCCAGCAGGATGAATCAGCAGGTGAGCACACTTGCTGCCAAACTTGAGGATCTGAGTTCAGTCTTCATGAACCCACATGGAGAGCACTGACTTCTATAGGCTGTCCTATGACCTCTACGTGTACAGGTATGGCACAGGTGGGCATACACACACAAAATGTAGCCGGGCATGGTGACGTACGCCTTTAATCCCAGCACTCAGGAGGCAGAGGCAGGCTGTGAGTTCGAAGCCAGCCTGGTCTACAAAGTGAGTCCAGGACAGCCAGAGCTACACAGAGAAACTCTGTCTTGAAAAAACAAAACTTCTTGCCTCCTCTAATTCTCAAGTACTAGGATTACAGGTCTGCAAATCATGTTTGGCTTTAAAAATATTCATTTCAAATAACTGTTTCTTTCCTGTCTAAAAACCATGATCTTTAACCAGGCACCCTGATTACACAGTGCTTTGTCATTTCAGAAATAAGTTACTAATGGTTTTCATTTCTTTAGCAAAATTGATCTCCTTAGCTGGGTAGATTAAAAATCTGGTTTCCATTTCAAAGTCATTCTCTTCTTACTGCATTTTCTCTCAACTACACCTTTTTGTTTAGTTTCTTCATGTGAACACCAGCTCTGTGCTACCCTGACTCAGCAAAAATCCCAAGTAAAAGGATGCCACGAGGTTATCAGACAAGCAGGATTCCTTGGATGTTTAGTTTTGGATTTTAAATCCCTAAGAAGCACAGTATCAAGAATGAACACTTTTAAGCTTTTAATTGTCACATGATGCTGAGAAAGAGTTCTGGTAAATCTTTAATTTGAGTAACTTGGGATCAGTCTCACATTTAAGAACTTGCCAGGGAAGACAAGAGTACTTACTGCTGAGCAGGAAGTTATTAAAAATAAGTAACCTATAGCTCTATCTACTTCGTTTCATTAGGTACATGACTATGGCAAGTCAGCTTTTCTGAGTCTCTTTTCCTGCCAGTAAAAAACATTTTTTCTGTTGTTTTTGTTTTTCGAGACAGTTTCTCTGTGTTTGTCCTGCACTCACTCTGTAGACCAGGCTGGCCTTGAACTCAGAGACCCACCTGCCTCTGCCTCCCAAGTGCTGGAATTAAAGGCATGTCCCACCATGCTTGGCTATGACACACAATTTTGAACTGCCATTTGGGCACCACCATGCCCAGCTATAAATACCATATTTGTTTTAAATAATTTATTTATTTTTATTTTATGTACATTGGTGTTTTGACTACATGTGTGTCTATTGATCGTTTGGAACAGGAGTTACAGACAGCGATGAACTGCCACGTGGGTGCTGGGAATTGAACCTGGGTCCTCTGAAGAGCAGTCAGTGCTCTTAACCACTGAGCCATCTCTCCAGCCCAATAGCATATTTTTAAGACTGATTAAGAAACCCAGGGACAGTTAGGCATGGTGGTGCACTCCTTTAATCCCAGCACTCGGGAAGCTGAGGCAGTCAGATCTCTATGAGTTCGAGGCCAGACTGGTCTACAAATTGGAGTCCAGGACAGCCAGAGCTATTACAAAGAAAATTAAAAAAAAAAAACAGAAAACAAATCCTGGGATAGTAAATTCCATAAAGCATCCAGCAGATGCCGGACTCCTCAGGGATCAATGAAATGTTTGGAAAGGACTGGGGCTCTACTTCTCTGCAGACAGTTTGTTTCCAACAGTCTTGGTAAAACCTTTCTCTTCCTCCTTAAAGATGTTTTAAGGGCGGTAGGCAGAGCTTCCCTTTCATCCTCACAGGAGAGCCTCGTCTTTTTCACAACAGTAGTCACTAAACTACTCCAGTGTAAATAAAGCATTCTGCTTCCCAGAACAAGAGGAGCTCATGAGTAGATTCAACCTTAACCCCCCCCAACCAAAACACACACACCTACAGCTTTCAGTCAGCATTTCCTAAATAGTGTTCTTTCAAGTTCTACAAGCTCCAGTGTGACAATTTCCATCTGATTTTTTTTTTTGTTACTGTGGCTAATCAGTTTAAAGGAAATAATCAAAAAACCACCACCAACAAAACCCAAACTATTTAGAAAGTAAAGAAATGAAAGAAAAATCCAGTGCCTAAGCCAGCATACTTAGCTCTGACTCAGGGTTGTTTCACAACTCCGAAGAGGTGAAGGGCAAGTCAATGTCACATAACTAACCCTGTTTGTTAGATGCTTCTCCAACTGACACTATCCACTTTTCAGAAATACTACTAGCAGCCAGGGGTCGTGGCATTTGCCTTTATTATCAGTACTCCCCCCAAGACACAGGCAGGCAGATCTCTGGGAGTTTGAGGCGAGTCTGGTTTACATATCAAGTTCCAAGGCTACATAGTGAGACCCTATTTAAAAAAAAAGTTACTAGCAAGCAGTAAGAGCAGACGTCTGAGAGAAACTCCTGGAGATGGGCTTATCCTTAAGGCACCTAACAAGCATAAATTCTTTAGGCTTGTGGTCCCATTTAAGGTGGCTGAGGGGCTGGAGGTGACTCAGTGGTTGCAGGTGTAGCTGACGAGGGATAGGGGTACAGATCAGTGGTGTGTGCTTACCTAACATGTATAAGGTACTAGGTTCAGGTGTCAATACCACAAAGCCAAGCAAACATCAACTTAATAGCCAAGAATGGCAGAGCCTGCCTGTAATCCTACCTCTCCGACTGAAGAGGGATCATGAGTTCTGAGGATGGCTTGGTCTTCTCAATGAAACTCCTCTCACAAAAACCATTATTAGGGCCCTGGGATGGCTCAGTGGGTAAACCCCGCTGAGTATGAGCCCCAGAACCCAAGTAGAAAAACCTGGGTGTGTGGGCCATCAAGATGATTCGGTGGGTAGGGGTGCTTGCTACACAAGTCAGACAACCTGAATTTAACCCTCAGAACCCAAAGTGGAAGTACAGAATAAACTCCTGAAGCTGTCCTCTGACTTCCACTGTGCACATGCTGTCTCCAAACCCCTCCCCAAATAATACAAAACAGAATATATGTGTTTTTTAAAATCAGGACTGGGGAGATGGTGGAGAGCAGACTGGCCTGGCAGTCCAGCCTCAACTGCTGAGCTTCAGGCCAACGAGAAGCCCAGTCACAAAGGAGGTGGACAGAGTTTGATGAAAAACAAAAGCTGTCCTCTGGCCTCCACATACACGCATACGCACCCACACATACACGTTCCCTCCATGACCAAAGACGACGACAAACACCAAGTCTTCCCGGGTGGAGCAGCGAGGCTCTGAGCTCGACTCTGGCACGCCAGACGCTAAGAAGCAAGACTCTCCCAAACTTGCAAATGGCTTGTTCCTGCTACATCCCTGGACCACACTCGGCCTAGGGTCAACTCTCTATGACAAAAGCATGGGCGGTTCGTTTTATGAACAAGCATCCTAGAGAAGTCGGTCCCACGAAGGAAATAAGTGCCAGGCTCAAGCTCCAGGTTCCCCCCAGCCTTTGAGCTTTCCGCCAAGTGCCCTGAAGGAGACTCAGGATCACCGCAGACGGTGATGAGTGAACTGGCGATCCCGACGCCAGCTCCCGGCTTCATGAGAAAAGAGGTGGCAGAGGAGCCCCGGCTTCGGGCACTCCGCATGCAGGGCCCCGGCCGCCGTGGCCTCTCACTTCGGCTTTCCCAGGCACGCCAATGACGGCGCCGGGAGCCGAAGCGAGAGGATGGAAAACTAGTGAGCCCGAGGAAAGCCGTTAAGCCGGGTCGGGTGCTCATGCTGCCCCTAACGTCCTCACCTTCCTCCTAGCCTGAATACCCGCTCCACAGACGCCAGTTTCTAGTCTCCGGTCTCTCGCGCGAAGACACCTCGCGAAACCTAGTCCTAGGAGGTAGACGCGGTCCCCCTGACGTCATGACGTTGGACGCCGCGTCACCGCCCTCAGCGTGCGTGCCCACTACCAAGATGGCGGCGGCGGCAGCAACGTCTGGCGTCCTCGGCCGGGTGGGCTGGAGGCTCCTGCAGCTGCGGTGCCTGCCCGGTGGGTGAGGTGACAGCCGAGCCGGGGCGTGGGGGAGAGCGGGGAAGGAGGCGCGGAGCGGGTCTGGGCTTGGCGTGGGGGCGACGGAGGCCGTGGTGGGGGCTAGCAAGGTGAAGGGCTTCGGCGTGGAGCCGCTGGAGTTGCGAGCTGGAAAACATCTACTTAGTGGTTTTCGGTCTTCCTACGAGAGCTGTGAGGGGCAAAGCAGCGGGGCAGGCCTGTCACCCCGGTTCTGCAGAGGTAATGGAGTTTCAGAGAGGGCTCGATGTGCCCAAGGTCACAGAGCTCGTCCGTTGCAGGAGCGTTCTCAACTCCGTTGCCATGGGCTCTGGGCCAGCCACCGAGAGCGTCCAACCCGTTCTTTCCCCGGAGTCAGTCATTGCCACACCACGTCACTAAGTTGGTGACATTCGTCGTTGCTGCCATATGCCTAGTATTTTTGTTCCCACATTAATGCAGACATTTACTTTTAAAAAACTTTGAGCACTGTCATTAAGTGGAAAAGCAAACATCACTATCCCTAAATAAAATATTTCTTCACTGACACGTTAGCATAAATATGCAACTAAATCCCTTTGAGCCGCAGAGATTCCACAGCCATGCTTTGGGGACCCCCTCACTTCTAATTTTGTGGGTGTTTGCTCCATTTTCTCTGCATATACTAAAATGCTGATGTTTTTAGGCGTGGTGTTCTGTGTTTCTTTTGACATTATTGTTTTCAATGACTTTTTGTCATTTTTATCTAAAGTTTCAGACAAAATATGTGTAGTAAAAATAATGCCCATGACCCAACAAATCCAATCTTCGGTATTTGCTCAAGAAACCGTGTCCACAAAAAGTTCAAGTGTATTCACAGAAGCTTTCTAATGGCTGGACCCTGAAATGTCAAACATTCATCTTTTTCAGTACTTTGCAAGCGCTCTACTGCAGATCCCTCCAGAGCACCCCTCCCCTTTCTAAAATTTATGAGAGAGGCCCTCACTTTATATCCCTAGCTGACCTGAAACTTGCTATATAGACCAGACTGACCTTGAACTTACAGAGATTGGCCTGCCCCCAACGTCCTAAATGCTTAAGAGAGTGTGCCAACATGCTTCTCTTTTGTATTCCTGTTTTCTTTTTTGAACTTGTTTGGTCCTGTCTCACCCTGAGTTATATAGGAAGACTCTTCTCTCAAAATAATATGGGCTGAACTTTTGATCTGTATGTGTGTGTTTAAAACAGTTGAAGTTTAACAAAGAGATTTCAATGTAGGCATAAGCAGAAGGGTTAAGAAAAAAAAGAGAGGCTCTCAAAAGAAGGTAAGACAAGTCCGGAACATGGCTTTTCAGAGAGTCACAGAAAGTAAAACATTCCCAAGTGTTGTTATAGGGTAATCTTTTTAAAAATATACTAATCAGGGAGGCTAGGGAGATGACCCAGCAGTTAAAAAGTACATGCTGCTCTTACAGAGGACCCTAGTTGGATTCTCAGCACACATGTTGAGCTGCTCACAACCATCTGTAACTCCAGCTCCAGGGGATCTGATGCTTTCTCCATACTCCCACACAGAATGACACCAGTATACATACTTAAAAACTACATAATGGGGGCTGGAGAGATGGCTCAGCGGTTAAGAGCACTGACTGCTCTTCCAAAGGTCCTGAGTTCAATTCCCAGCAACCACATGGGTGGCTCACAACCATCTATAATGTGATTGGATACCCTCTTCTAGAATGCAGGTATACATGCAGACAGAATACCTATATATGTAAAAATAAATAAATCTTAAAAAAACTACATAATGGACTGGAGAGATGGCTCAGTGCTTAAGAGCACTGGCTGAGCTAGGCATGGTGGCACACGGCTTTAATCCACATGCTTCTGGAGGCAGAGGCAGGTGGATCTCTGAGTTCAAGGCCAGCCTGGTCTACAAATCGAGTTCCAGGACAGCCAGAGAGAAACCCTATCTTGGGGGGGGGAGCAGGGGCGATGGGAAGAAAGAGCGCAAGACCCGGGGGAGCAGGGGTGGCGGGAAGAAAGAGCACAAGACCCAGGTTCAGTTTCTACCAGTCACATGGATCCAACAGCCTCTTCTGGCCTCCATGAACGCAAGGCATGCACATGTTGCACAGGCATACATATAGGCAAAACACCCTACACATAAAAATTAATAAATAATACTAAGCAGGGTTTAAGAAATAGCTCATCAGTTAAGAGCACTTACTGTTTTTGCAGATGACCTGTGTTCAGTTCCCAGCCCCTGTTCTGACCTTTGTAGGCATCAGGAAGACATGTGATACACATACATACATGCAGGCAAACACTCATACACATAAATCTTTAAAAATTAGCCAGACACTAGTGATGCATGCCTTTAAAAAGCCTTTAATCCAAGCCGGGCGGTGGTGGCGCACGCCTTTAATCCCAGCACTTGGGAGGCAGAGGCAGGCGGATCTTTGTGAGTTCGAGGCCAGCCTGGTCTACAAAGTGAGTCCAGGACAAGCCAGAGCTGTTACACAGAGAAACCCTGTCTCAAAAAACCGAAAAAAAAAAAAAGATTCGTATACTTCATCATATATAAACAGTTCACAAAGCAACAATAAACAGTGGACTCTAATGGTACATAGGCTGAAATGTTGGAGGTGAAAAACAAATCTGCAATAAATAATCAGAAATTAAAGTGGACTACTGAGCATGATAAATACGTAGAAGCTTGAGTGGAGATACAGGTGTTCACAGTTCCTCCAAGTCACCTGCATGTTTGCAATTTTTGATGATAAAATGTTGGGAAAGAAAAAAGTAGTATGAGACACTAGTGATATTTTCTAAAGTAATGGGGCTGCAAGAGTGAGGGAGATGCCTCCGAGGTGAAAGTGCCTGAGCGTGGGGACAGAGTTCTGGGTCTCAGAACCCACATACAGTGCAGGATGTGGTGGTGCATGTCTTTAATCCCAGCACTCAGGAGGCAAAGAAGCAGATTTCTGGGGTGTTGAGGCCCACCTAGTCTACATAGTGAATTCCAGGCCAGCCAGGACTATATAGTGAGACCTTGACCAAAAATCCAAACAAAAACAAAAAATAAAGAAAAAAAAAAAAAAGCCCAAAGATGGAGACTAGGGATCTCTAGTGCAGGCTGGCTAGCAAGACTAGCCATATGCTCTGGTTTGATTGAGAGACCCTGCCTCATTGAATAAAGTAGAAGAACAGATGCTTTTGGAACGATTCCTGAAATTGACCTCAAGCCTCCACATACTTGTGCATGCTCACCCACCTACATACATGCAAATATGCATATGCACATCCATCCACACAATACTCACAAACATGAAAAAGGAGGAAAGGAAATGCCATGTAAACACTTGGACAGTAGGCACTGTTATAACATGTGCATAGGTGTGGTGGAGGCTGGAGTTCTATTGAATCAGCCTGGCACCTGGCAGTGCACATGATCCTGGACAACCAATGAGAAGGCACTCTGTATAAGGAAAGCCCAGGAAACTGGATAGGGCTTTTAGCTTGACATTGCTTCTCAATCCTGCCTCACTTCGAAAGAAACTAGCTGAAGATTGCAGTCTAGGTGGGCGGAGCCCAGGTTGGGTGTAGGCCAGGTGAAGCCTTGTTTTGGAGCTGTGGTTTGGAGAGATGAGGAAAACAGTGCCCTGCAGAGGGTCGTGGCCAAGGACTGTGAGAGGCCTTGAGAAACTTCAAGACCCACCAGAGACCGAGAGAGCAGTGCCCTACTTAAGGGTGTAGTGGCAGAGCCCAAAAGAAAGGCTCTAGAGATGGAGTTGCAAAGTGCACGTGCGGCAGTTCCTGGTGCTGAGGCCATGCTGACAGACTTCAAGCAGAGTTGCATGAATCAGCCTCTAAACTGCACCAGCCCTGTGGTCGTAAGAATTGGACAGTCTAGCCGGGCAGTGGTGGCGCACGCCTTTAATCCCAGCACTTGGGAGGCAGAGGCAGGCGGATCTTTGCGAGTTCGAGGCCAGCCTGGTCTACAAATTGAGTCCAGGACAGCCAGGGCTACACAGAGAAACCCTGTCTCGAAAAACCAAAAAAAAAAAAAAAAAAAAAAAAAGAATTGGACAGTCACATAAATCGAGGCCAGCTGAGGAGACAACAGGCAGGAGGCTGAGAAAAGGCCTTTGGAAAGGGGTTCCTGCTACAAGCCAGCCCAAGAGGTCAGAGAAAAAGGCCACAGAAGGCTGCATGTGCCACAAGTAAGCTTGGGCTGACACAAGAGGCGTGGCATAGGACCTGCTCAGAGAAAATTTGTGAGAACTTGCTTATTAGGAGAGCTGTGATGGCTGGCACCACAGTGGGGAGCAGAGTGGTCTGAGGCCACATCTGTCCATGGACCCACAGCCACAGAGCAAATGAGTGAGACATGAGACTCCAGTGCTCTGAGGCTGTGGCAAAAGGACTGTGAGGAGACCACAGGGACAGAGCCCTGGCAAGTGGTGTGGCTGAGGAAGACAGGGACCCTCCAGAGGCCTCAGCCAGGCAGGTATGTGCCAACTACTGGCGGTGACACCAAGGACTAGGCCGCACAGCACAGCATCTACCCCATGTAAGTTTGACAGTCTTGGATGGTGCTAGAGGCTGTCCCTCAAGCAGAAGTGAGACTGCCATAGCAACACCAGAGCCAAGTGACCATTGAAGCACTGTTATTGCGGTGTTCCTGCAGACAGACAGCTGACCAGTTGCCCTCAAAGGACCTGCACTTGAGGATTGGTATCCTTTCTAAAACTTATAGGGTTGGTTTAGGTGGTAGGTGTTTAGAATTAATAAATATAGTTTAAAATTTATGGTTACACATAGGTATAGTATTTCACATTCGGAGGAGATACCTTAACATTGTCATTGAACAAATAGAGATTAATGCTCTTATTAATTTGTGGGGATTAAAAAAACTACATATTATGGTCCAGCAGTATGGTTCAGTGAGCAAAGGTGCTTAACACATAAACCTGGCTACCTGAGCTCCACCCCCAGAATGGATGAAAGGGTAATAACAGAACCAACTCCACAAAGCTGTGTCTCCTGAGCTCCAAATGTGTCATTGAATGAATATCCATGCACATCATGCACACACAGTAATAATTAAAACAATTAATTTAATCTGCATATCAAGGGAAATGTTTTATATAGAGCCATATAGGTGACCAATGGTAGAAGCAGACCAAGAAGACAGCCAGGTCTTCTGTCAACTGGATTACAGGCTCCTGTCTTACTGAAGGTATCTATGAGGGACTCAACACTGGACCGAGTAGGACGCAGAGGCGTCCCTACTGTGGATTTCCTCCTTGTTCTTATCAGCATGCTGGGTCTCAAAGGTCTTCCTAGGTGAATGTCGCTGACCAACAGTCTCATTTCTTTTTCAGTGACCTGCTGCCAATCACCTCTGATGCCACGTGCCTTCCACACCTCCGTGAGGTTCAGGTCTTCAGAAGAGCAGAAGCAGCAGCCTCCCCACTCTTTTTCTCAACAGCATTCTGAGACACAGAGGCCAGAGACACTGGGCTCAGAGTTTCGTCGTCCACATCCACCACCCAGGTCAGCATTGGTGTCTGGATCTACACTTTGCATGCATCAGAATACCTTTTCCCTCACGATCTCTTGCCTTCAGACAGTCTTCTTCTGTTCCTTCCTTCCATTCCTTCCCCTCCTCCCTCACTCCCTTTTCTTCCTCTCTCTTCTTCTTCCCTTCCCTCTTCTCTTTCTGATCAGGTCTGTTACTTAGCTATTGTGGTTTTTGTTTTTTGTTTTTCGAGATAGATTTTCTCTGTATAGTGCAGGCTGTCCTGGAACTCACTCTGTAGACCTGGCTGGCCTTGAACTCACAGAGATCCACCTGCCTCTGCCTCTGCCTCCCGAGTGCTGGGATACAAGGAGTGTGCCACCACGCCCGGCTTTATGTGTATATTGCTCTTGTTGAGCTGGTGTACCTACTGTGCACCCCAGGCTGATAGCACAAACTTGCTTTGACCTCTGGGATCCTTCCAGCTCCAAAGTACTGGGATCACAGGTGTGAGCTGCTGTGCTTGACTCCTTCAGTCATTTCTAAGGCTGAGAACAGCGTCTTTCCATCTTAGAAAATCTAAACGGTGTGGAAGACACTAGACATTGTAAGAGAGATCACTCAGCTGACATAAAAATGCCTTTTAGATAATTCTACAAGCTTTTTAATTTAAGCTGAGATCTCACTCTAACCTAGGCAGACCTTGAACTCAGCGATCTTCCTGCCTCAGCCTCCCAAGCACTAGGATCACAGATGTCTACCGTAGCCAACAGTAGATTCTCAAGGTCTTCTCACAGTCTGTCTCCTTTTAGTAGTGCTAGAACATTCTGGTAAGGAATAAATGTATTAACCTGTCTTACTGATACTATTTAAATCTTATTGATAGGAGAGAGAGCATGATAAAGCATGTTGTGTCTCTCTCCTTAGGAATGGGAACTTGGAAGTCAGGCCTGGTGGTGCAGGCCTGTAATCCCAACTTCTAAGGTATCCTAGTTAGGGTTTCTATTGCTGTTATGGAACACCATGACCAAAAGCAAGTTGGGGAGGGATGGATTTATTTGGCTCATACTTGCACATTGAGGTCCATTATTGAAGGCAGACAGGACAGGAACTGAAACAGGGCAGGAGCCTGGAGGCAGGAGCAGATGCAGAGGCCATGGGAGTGTATAGCTTTCAGGCTTGCTCACCATGCTTTCATTGCTCAGCCTGCTTTCATTGCTTAGACCACCAGCCCAGGGATGGCACCACCACAATACACCAGGCCCTCCCCTATCAATCACTAATTAAGAAAATGCCTTACTGCTGGAACTTACTGAGGCATTTTCTCAGTTGGGGTTCCCTCCTATCAGACAACTCTATCTTGTATCAAGTTGACATGAAACTATCCAGCACATAAGAAATCTGAAGGCAGGCCAGGCATGGTAGTGCACACCTTTAATCCCAGCATTCGGGAGGCAGAGGCAGGCAGATCTCTGTGAGTTCAAGGCCAGCCTGGTCTACAGAGTGAGTTCCAGGACAGCCAGGCCTACACCGAGAAACCCTGTCTTGAAAAACAAACAAACAAATCTGAAGGCAGAGGATCATAGGTTCAAGGCCTCCCTGGGGTACAGAGCTAGTCTGAGCATTGAGGCAAAAGATAAACACATTTGAAGTTTCATTGCCTGTGTGGGGCAAACTTGGCTTCCACAAGGTAATGATTTACATTCCATTAGATCTGTTTTTCTTGTTAATCCTGTGCTGGAAATTGAACTTTCCTCAATGGAAATTTAGAGTGTTCATCAGATTTTCTACGGTTTTGTTTGTTTTGAGGAAGGTCCAGCCCTAGCTGGGCCTGGCCTAGAATTCACAGAGATCCACCTATCTCTGCCTCCTAAGTAATGAGCTAAAGGTATGTGCTTCCATGCCCAGCCCAGGTTTTCTAGCTTTTTAAAGTACTTTAAAAAAAAATGTGTGTGTGTATGTCTGTCTATCTGTCTGTTGTGGTATGTGCACATAAGTGCCGGTGCCAAAAAGGCCAGAACAGGCATCAGATCCCCAGGAGCTTAAGTTACAGGCAGCTGTGAGCTGCCACCAGGTACTGAGAACTGAGCTCAGAGCCTCTGAGAAAGTAGTAAGTGCTCTCAACTGCTGAGGTATTTTCCAGCCCCCGTGGTTTGTTTGCTTGCTTACTTGCTTTATTTATTTATTTATTCATTCATTCATTCATTTCATCTATTTGTTTGTTTGTTTGAGATATGTTCTCATGTAGCTGAGACTGGCCTTTAACTTCTGAACTTCCTCCTGTCTCAACCTCCCATGTGCTGGATTCCTGCCATATACCCAGCCAAAAAACTTTGCAATTCAACAAATATTTTTTGAGGATCTGAAAAAAACTGTGAATAGAATAACCTTTTTCTTGCTCCCTTGGAGTTGCAGCCTGTTGGCAGACATAAGAAAAACCATGTGCTAGCAAGAGTGTCTGTCCAACCTACGACTCTGCACCATGACCTTGCCAACTGCAAATGTACTGAACCACATTCTCGGCTCTCCCAGGGCACATGTAGCCCATGGGCCCCAGGTTGTCGGTTGTCTAAGAATGATAAGCAGAAACCCAGGCTGCTGTAGGACCTTGCCTTCATTCCATAAGAACTCAATCCCTGGATACTTTCTTACTGTGGGAGGAGGGGAAGGATGATAGAATTTGAACTTTGTTGGTATTAAAACATCCATACCAATGCAGAAGTGAAGCTCCTCTTAAACCAAGCTTCGAGGAGACGCAGGACCTCTGCTTTTGGTTGGGCGCATTCTGCAGGCCAGGCTGTAGACAGTGGGGTGTGATGTGTGCTGGGCTCTGTATCTCAGGTACACAGACCAGAGTGGAGAGGAGGAAGAGGACTATGAGAGTGAGGAGCAGCTGCAGCATCGGATCTTGACAGCAGCCCTGGAGTTTGTGCCTGCCAATGGCTGGACTGCAGAGGCCATTGCTGAAGGAGCCCAGGTAGGTAGAGGTGAGGGTTGGGCAGCAGACCCAAATGAGCCAGAGTCAGAACACAAAGGGCCTCAAGTCAGAGTTTCACAACTACAGGATTGTCTGGGTTTCCTTTTTCTTTCTATTGTTCTCCATAGGATAGAGATGGTTGGTTGCCTGGCTGGCTTGCTTGCTTTTTTCCTTTCTTTCTCTCTCTCTCTTTCTTTCTTGATTGGCTGTGTCTTTCTTCCTTTTAATTTATTTATTTATTCTATAGACAGAATCTTTCTACATAGTCCTGACTGTCCTAGAACTTACTATGTAAACCAGGTTTGAACTCAGACTCATGGAGATCCTCCTGCCTCTGCCTCTCGAGTGCTGGAATTAAATGTGTGCACCGCCACACCAAAGTATTTTTTAATTACTAAAAGAATGTGCTATAGAGTTGGCTCTTGAGAGTTATGTCCTCAAGCAGTTTGTTTTGTTACAGTGATGTTTGTTTCTTTGTTTGAGACAAGATCTCCCTATGTAGTCTTAGCTGCACTGGAGCTTGCTATGTAGACCAGGCTGGCCTGGATCTCACAGAGAGCCTCCTGCCTCTGCCTCCTAAGTGCTGGGACTAAAGGCATGTGCCACTACAATTGGTTTATGAAGCATTATTTTTAATGCATTGACTAAAAAAAAAAAATGCTGGGCTAGGCATGTGGCTGTGGTACAGTGCTTTCCTAGCATGCATGAAACCCTGGGTTTAACTTTAGCAGCACGAAAACCAAGTGTGGTGTCCCACATCTGTAATTTCTGCACTCGGAAAGTGAAGATCCAAGGTCGAAGGTTATCTGTACTGTACAAAGTGAATTCAATGCCAACCTGCACTATGTGAGATCCTACCTTCCTCCCATAAGAAAGCAAGAAAGACACTGCCTATTAAACTGATATGTCACCAATTGTGTGAAATTACATTAACCTTATTGATTTGTGTGTGTGTCTGGGCATGTGCACAGGTGTAGAGGTTAGCAGAGGGGGGTCTGAGGGACTGAATTCAGGTGCTGCGGCTCACCTTGGTGACCTAGGGCCTTTCTCTGCTCAGCTATCCTGATGGCCCCTATTGCATAGTTTTGTTTTTCTTTAATTTAGAGACAGGATTTCACTCTGTCCCCCGGGCTGCCTGGAACTCACTGTGTAGAACTAGGCTGGCCTCAAACTTGACCTTCTGACTCAACCTCCCAAATACTAGGCTTACAGGCATGTGGCCCCATGCCCACACCTTTCTGTGCCTACTCTTTTTTGTTTGTTTGCTTGTTTTATGCGATGCAAATGTTTATTGGGGGAGGGGGTATCAGTCCTTCTTGGCCACCGCCTTCCTCTTAGCAGCCAGCACTTGCTCAGCTCCTCCCTCTTCCTCTTGTTGAGGATGTGAGTGCCTACCCTCTTCTGATGAACTTGAATGCGCTTGTCCTTGGACACCTTGAACAGTCGCTCATAGGGCAGGAAGCCGCACACCTCCTGAATCCTGTCCAGCACAAACTTGGTGTGTTCAGTGAGGTGCCCATGGTGCCGGCTGTGCCAAGGTTTGCTGACGTTCTTCGTCACCTTGTGGCCCTTGTTGAGGCCCATAGCCATGGAGTAGCACAGGGCCATGGCTGCTCTCCGATGGCAGCCACTCAGTGCCTATTTCAATATGAAAAAGTGTAAGAAACTGTTACTATATCCTTTAAATATTTATTGAGCAATGGTGTTTACCAAACGCTGTGCTAGGGATTGTGACAGTGAATACATGACGAAGTTCTTTCCCTTGTTGAGTTGAGTAGCAATATCTTCTTTAAATTTAAGGATTTATTTATTTTTATCTTATGTGTGTACTTTCCCTGCATATATGTATATGCACCACGTGTGTATATGTGCCTGAGGAGGCCAGGAGGGGGTGTTGAATCAGATGGCTACAGATGGTTGTAAGCTGCCATGTAGGTGCTAGGAACTGAACCCAGGTTATCTGTCAGAGCAACAAGTGGCCTGTCCTTAACTGCTGAACCCTCTCTCCAGTTTCCTAGTCTAGCACCATTTATGTATGTATTGCTGGGATTGAACTAGCGTCTCATGCATGCTAGTTAAACACTCTTTGGCACTAAACAATGACCCAAAGTTTCTTTTTGACTTTTTTTTTTTAATTTAAAAAATTACTTTTGTAATTTTTCCGTGTGTGGGTGTTATAGGTGTGTATCTGTGTACCACATGCATGCCTGGTGTCTGTAGAAGCTAGAAGTTGTCAGGTCTCCTGGAATTGGAGTTATACATGGTTGTAAGCTTCCGTGCGGGTGCTGGGAATTGGACACCCCTGTCCTCTGAAGAGCAGAAGTGTCAGTTAACCATGAAACCATCTCTCCAGTTCCTACCATCTATTTTAACACAGGGTCTTCTTTTGCTAATTTACCAAAACTGCCTTGAACTCACTCGAGCAAGTCTTTTGTTTATTGGGTATTAGAATGGAAACGTAGCCTAAAGCATACTAAGCAAGCATCTTCACGTCACTGAGTTTTTACTGTCCATTATGTTTTGGGGCTAGCATACAAAGAAATGGGTTTCCTTATGACATTTACACCTATATATTATACTCTGCTTCTATTCATGGGTCCCTACCCACTCTTCTGTGCTCTTTCTCTCTTGTTGATTTCCTTTCTTCCTCTACCCCAAATAGTTTCCTATCTTCTTTCATGACATATATTCAATGACATTCCTTTGTTCCCCCTCCATTTTTGGACCTCTTCCTCCCCCGTGGTCCCTTCTACTTTCATATGACACACAGCAGACTTAAATCTAAATTCGCCCATGAAAGGAAACATTCAACCATGTGTTCTGAATATAGCTTATTTCACTTAACATAATGAAAGCTACTTTCCTCTGTTTTCCTGTGAATGCCTTCATTCTTTGCATCTAAGTACAGTTCTCTTGTGTATATTTACCACAGTTTCTTTTATCCGTTCATCTGTTAATGGGCAGATCAGGACTGGATCCATATCTTGATTATAGAGAGTAGTATAGCAATAAATAAGAATGTACAAGTATCTCTGTGAACAATGACTTAGACTCCATAAAGTACACACCAAGGTGTGGTAGTACAGCTACATCACATAGCAGGTCTTTTTTTAGTTTTTTGAGAACTCCTCAGGCTAATTTCCACAGTGCCCATGCCAGTTTACATTGCCACCAACGTGTCTGAAGTCCCCACCTTCTTTATTGACAGGCATGCTGGCTCTTGCCTGTGATCTCAGTACTTGAGAGGCAGAGGCAGAAATATCACTACAAGTTTGAGGCCAGTGAACCAAATTCCTCTTTTGTCATATTCTTGACATCATTTCTTGTCATTGTTTTCCTGAAGCTAGCCATTCTGACCATTCTAGTCATTTTGGAGGGATCTCAAAGCAATTTTTTGTTTGTTTTAAGATGGTTGTTTTGCCGGGAGTGGCGGTGCATGCTTTTAATCCCAGCACTCGGGAGGTAGAGGCAGGTGGATGAATCTCTGTGAGTTCAAGGCCAGCCTGGTCTACAAAGTGAGTCCAGGACAGTCAAGGATACACAGAGAAACCCTGTCTAGAAAAACCTAAAAAAAATAAATAAATAAAGATGGTTGTTTTAAATAAACATCATTATTATCATCATCATTATCATTATTGAGAGCAAGTACGTGTGTGTGCACTCAGAGGGCATTGGAGTCCCTGGAACCAGAGTTGGAGGAGGTTGGGAGCCACCCTATGTGGGAGCTGGAAACTGAACTGGTGAAGAGAATGTCAAGCGTCCTTAGTTACTGGGCCGACTCTAGCCCTCAAAGCACTTTTAGTTTACAATTCTCTGATAGCTAAGGACATTTAACATTTCTTCAAATATTTATTGTCCGAGTTTTTCATGGGGACTTTGTTTTGTTTTTGTTTTTGCTATTTTTGAAACAAGTTCTCTCTGTGTAGCCCTGGCTGTCCTAGAACTTGCTCTGTAGACCCGGCTGACCTTGAACTCACAGAGATCCATCTGCTTCTGCCTCCTGAGTGCTGGGACTAAAGCCATGTGCCACAATGGCTCCACACATGATTTGTTTCTGTCGTTTAACTTTTGGAGGTTTTGTTTCATTTTGTTTTTGTTTGTTGCTGAAGCCCCCATTGGGTGTTGCTGAAGGGCTTGTGTGGAATTGCTGCCTGTATCCAGCTTCTTATGCCTGGGAGCCTTGGTGCATGGCACATGTCTTGCTCCAGCTTCTGGTGTCTAAGAGCCTCAGAGCAGAGTGTGGCACGCATCCTCTTGAGCCCAGGCCCAGAGCTTTGCCCTTGTAGAATTTCTTGAGGTTTTCTTTCTCCTCTGCCTTGAGTGCTGGGTTTGGAGGTCTGTGCCACTACCCTCAGCCCATCCTGACTGTAGTTAATGACTATGAAAACATGGTTGAGAGATCTGCGGACAACTTGGAGTTCGAAGAGCTAGGATTTTGGGCCATTTGTCACTTTAGTGACATGTAGCTGGGACAGCTCCACCTTCTGATGTCCTAGCCATTTCATCAGTTCCTCCTTGCCAAGAAGGTCCCAGTCTTAGTCGTGGCTGAACTTGGTGGTAGTTATACTGCCTGCTCTGGGTGAAAGAGCTGGAGTTCTTTAGAGATGCCTCATGTGGATTATCTGTCCTGTGTAATCAGCAAAGATTTCCTTCCAGGCTGTCTCTTCACTCTGATGATTGGTTCCTTTGCTCTGCAAAGGCCTTTTTATTTGACACAATCCTCTCTTGTCAATTCATTGATTGTTTCCTATACTGTTGGTCCTTTTCAGAAAGTCCTCGCCTGTGTCCATATCTTGAAGTGCTTTGTGTTTTCAATACCCAGTAAACAATACTCACTGTGTAGGACAGATGAAACTGTGTAGTAGTGACCTTAAAGCGAGTAAACAGCTCCAGAGATTGGTCCATCCACTGACCTAAGGCTTAAGGTTGCTGAGCTTGAAAGCTGTTCTCATCAATTCTCTGCTCCCAGAAACTAGGGGTGGAGCTGTTTCTTTACATGCTTCACTCTCTGGACCTCGCATTTTGTCTTCTGTACTTTTGATTTGTTAACATGTGGCCCTCCTCCACGCTGGAGGTGTCAAGCATATGTATGAGTCTGAACTTGAGCTAGCAGGATTCCAGATGGTTATTTGAGTATTCTAGCTTTGCCTGGATCTGAGTATACGGCAAGAGCATAAAGTGCAAAGAGAGAATCCCAGTATTATGTGGTGGCTCACACCTGTAATCCCAACACTGGGAATCTGAGGCAAGAGGACTGCTGCAAGTTTGAGGGCAGCCTGGGCTACATAGTGAGAGCCTATCAAGAGAAGGGCTGGGAAGGAGGGTATAAGGGTAGGTTGGGTTAGAGCATCTTGGTAGAGGAGAAAGAACAAAAGATCTTCGACAGCTAGCTATTGGTTATCATAGCAATAGCTGTTGGGGTCCTGGGTCAGAAGTCAGAAGGGAGGGGGCTGTGGCGTGGAAGAGGTAGAAAAGCATTAGGCTGAAAAGGCTGTGCCAAGCAGGGGGAGCAGGATGGAAGTTGAGCATGGTTGAACACTTGTGGGAAGAGGAGGGAAGCACAAGTGAGGGTGGAGATAATAAAGAAGTCAGGCAAAACCAAACCCATGAGATTACTAAGGAAAGAGTTACGAGAGCGGCCAGGCGTGGTGGCACACGCCTTTAATTCTAGCACTCAGGAGGCAGAGACAGGCAGATCTCTGTGAGTTCAAAGCCAGCCTGGTCTACAAAGCAAGTCCAGGACAGCCAGGGATACACAGAAAAACCCTGTCTTGAAGAGTTGGAAGTTCTGGAAAAGAGGTAGAAGGACTAACCTGAGACATACTAGGAACAGAGTTGGAAAAGACAGCTTCGGGGTTAGTTTCTTTTCCTTTTTTTTTTACCCCCCACTCCCTTTTCTTTCTTTTGTTGAGACAGGGTCTCTTCATGTAGTCCTAGCTGCCCTGGAACTTACTATGTAGACCAGGCTGGCCCCAAACTCACCGGGTTTAATTTCTAGACTTCTGAACAATAGGGAATTCCCATGGGATGACTTTGGTTTTCTTTGCAGAATGCACAAGATGATAACCTGGGGAACCTAGGGTTAGGACAGAGTAGGAAGAAGCAGAAGTTTGTAGGGGAGGGAAGAAATTGATGAAAAAAATGTGAGAGAAAATTAAGATTGTTTGGAAAAATCGATGAAATGGAATTCTCTGTTAACTGGTTTTCCTCACCTGCTTATTTTCTTTCATACTGGGCACATGTTACCTATAGGCTCTACCAACCCAGTTTGTGGGTGAGAGCTGTAAGCCTCAGTTTCCTGCTTTGTAAAGTACAGCAGCAAGACATGCTCAGAGTAGAGCCAGTATGCAGAGTATGTGAAATGTTGTGTGTAATGCACACAGTGCCTGCAATGACTGTACAGCTGCCGTTCATGTCAGTGCTGCTGCGCTCTCCTTAATGGCCATGCTGACCTACAGAGGAGAGGCAGTCCCCTTTCCAGCAGGAGGAAGTCACACTAATGCATTTCTGTCCCTTTCCTGCCGCCTGTTGTGTTCCCAGCAAGGCTCTGCCTCCAGTAGATGGCACAGCAATCAATGTGAATCAGGAAGGGCGTGGTGTCCGCAGCCCCTGCAGTGTTGTTTAGGGCTCCAGGTTTCAGTGCTGGAACACAGCTCTAACTGGCCTATGTTAGAAAGGGGTATTTTGACCTTGTAAGGAGCCTGGTCCAGTGTCTTGGTCAGTGTTGGCTAGAGTGTGTCCACTGGGAGGATCATAGAATGGCCTTCTGAGATCCTTTGCAGCAGGCTCCCATGCTGGGCTGAAATGGAGCTGCAGCCCAGCAGGAAGGGGACCATCTCTTTCCATGCTGGTTAGTTTTTAGTTGACAACTTGCCACAACCTAGAGTCACCTGAGAATCCTTTTTGAGAAATTATATAAATTAGGTTGGACTGTGGACATGCCTCTGAGGCATTGTCTTGATTGTTAACTGAGGTGAATGTAGGTAGCACTATTTCACTCGATGAGCTCTTTTTTTTTTTTTTTTTTTTGGAGACAGGGTTTCTCTGTGTAACAGCTCTGGCTGTTCTGAACTCACTCTGTAGACCAGGCTGGCCTCAAACTCACAGAGATCTGCCTGCCTCTGCCTCTGAGTGCTGGGATTTAAAGGTGTGTGCCGGGGCTGGAGAGATGGCTCAGCGGTTAAGAGCACTGCCTAGTGCTCTTCCAAAGGTCCTGAGTTCAATTCCCAGCAACCACATGGTGGCTCACAACCATCCACAATGTGATCTGTGCCCTCTTCTGGAACGCAGGTGTACATGCAGATAGAGCACTCATATGCATAAAATAAATAAAATAAATCTTTTTTTTTTTTTTTTTTTTAGATTTTATTTATTATGTATACAGTGTTCTGTCTGCAGGTATATCTGCAGGCCAGAAGAGGGCACCAGATTTCATTATAGATGGTTGTGAGCCACCATGTGGTTGCTGGGAATTGAACTCATGACCTCTGGAAGAGCAGCCAGTGCTCTTAACCGCTGAGCCATCTCTCCAGCCCATAAAATAAATCTTTAAAAAAATAAAAATAGCCGGGCGGTGGTGGCGCACGCCTTTAATCCCAGCACTTGGGAGGCAGAGGCAGGCGGATCTTTGTGAGTTCAAGGCCAGCCTGGTCTACAAAGTGAGTCCAGGACAGCCAAGGATACACAGAGAAACCCTGTCTCGAAAAACCAAAAAAAAACAAAAAAAAAATAAATAAATAAAAAATAAAAAAATAAAAAAATAAAAATAAAAATAAAAAATAAAGGTGTGTGCCACCACGCCCAGCCATGATGAGTTCTTAACTGTAAGAGCAGAGAAATGGATCAGTACTGAGCTGCAACAAACGAGCCTTGACGTGGGTACACTTGTTTCTCTCTGCTCTTGACTGTGGCTATTGAAGGACCAGCTGCTGGAGTTCTTGCTTTGACTTCCCCAAAACGATAGCATATAAAACCTGGAACTGGAAGCTGAGCAGTGGTGGCGCACGCCTTTGATCCCACCACTTGGGAGGCAGGGGCATGGAAATCTGTGAGTTTGAGGCCAGCCTGGTCTACAGATCAAGTTCCAGGACAGCCAAGGCTACACAGAGAAACCCTGTTCTATGCTTGGTCACATACCCATCCTGGAGTCATGCTTTGCACAAACTAAAAGGCCCAGTAGACCAGTGAAGGTCACTGAAATCACAGGAGCTCAGAGTGAAGGGCCAGGGATCTCCACTGAAGACCCAGTCCCTATTAGGGGAAGAGGTATTCATGACAAGCGGACCTTTAAACCCAGTATACTTACCCACTATGTTGCTGTTTTCTCTCCTGTAGTCGTTGGGTCTGTCCAGTGCAGCAGCCAGCATGTTTGGGACCGATGGCAGTGAGCTGATTCTGCACTTTGTGACCCAGTGCAATGCTCGCCTCACTCATCTGCTGGAAGAGGAGCAGAAGCTGGTGCAACTGGGCCAGGCAGAGTAAGTTTCATGATAGCACAGGGTGGCAGCAAGGGATCGGCCACTTGCCCCCCATCAGCTGTCCCCAGGAAGCTCATACAAGAAGTGCCAAGAGAGTAGTGCTAACAGCCTACAGCTTGGACGGGTCTGAAATCCAGCAGTCTGTCCTGGCAACTTTCCTCAGCAGCTGGCGGTATATTCCTCCTGGGGTTGAGTAGGCAGTGTGGCCCCTGCTTTTGAACTAGAGACACTGTTTTCTTTTCCCTCTTCCAGGAAGAGGAAGACAGACCAGTTCCTGAGGGATGCAGTGGAAACCAGACTGAGAATGCTGATCCCCTACATTGAGCACTGGCCCAGGGTACAGAGTCCATATTAAAGCTGCATAGCAACAGTAATAATGTTCCATCCTCAGCACTGTGCACTTGGAAGACTAGCACACTGTGAGATGTCAGCTCTTGAGTGTACCATGGGGCCAGGAAAACCTTCCCATCCCACTTGGCAGAGTTCAGTTCTTGCTAGGAAGTATGAGAGGGAACAACTCTAAGCCACCCGAGCCCAAGTTCACGGATCTGTGTGTGGCCCCTGCATACTAGTTCATATCATGGGTGGACCTATTACTCTGAGTGTGCCACCATATCTTCAAGGAGGAACAGTCTTCCTTAAGTCAGAAGTTGGTATGAGCCATTTTGGCTCAATGATGTCCTGTTGTGTTTCAGATCCTGAGGACTGGGGTCTCTTGTGTTACTAGGGTAATGCTTACAAAAAGAGTATTCATTGCAAGGACGTTGCCTCCTTTTTCTAAAGCTTCCCTTTCTCCTTTCGGAAGTGTTTCACGGTGTGGGCCTTTTCTGAGTTAAGAAAGCACATCAGAAATGAGAGGGACCGAAGCGCCCAGTACCCTCTGTCCAGCTGGACGACTTGAGTGTGTGACCTTGGCTGGTCAGCTGATAGACTTTGGTCATCCGTGGCACATAAAAGCCAGGCAGTGCAGTGTTGGGTTTCAGTTGCCTGCCTGGGCCAGCACACTGCTGCCTTCTGGGCCACTTTGCAAGGGAATTCTTTCCAGCTTATGAAGGACCTCTCTGCCAGCCCCACAGCCAAAAGGATTATAGAGCTGGTAAAGTGTCAAGAGCGTGTTCAATCAGGCCTGGAGAAGCTGGTATTTGCTAAATAAGGCTCTCAGATTGCTGCTGGAACTAGTATCAGCTGGAGGCATTTTGCCTATTGGGAATAGGAATCAACTTGAGTTACGTGAGGCAGCAAGAATGTATTGTGACAGAATGGGGTGCCCTTCTCATCTTTGCTCCAGGACTCTTAGAAAAGAGTAACCCCTTCAGCTGTCAGTATTCCCAATTTCAGCTGTTGGCCTGGGGAATCTGATTAGGTCATTTTAGGACAAATCATGTCACTGGCCCATCACCTCTAGTCAGGGTCTGTTGGTGCTACTTCCGCCTATGTTCCTGTGAGCCCGCCCCCATGTGTGCCCACCTCCCATGTGAACCCGCCCCCGTGTGAGCCCGCCCCCATGTTGCTGCTGTTACCTTCACATGGTACCTCCTCTGTCATTTGTTCTTCAGGCCCTGGGCATCCTCCTGCTCCCTCACAACATCCCGCCCAGCCTAAGCTTGCTCACCAGCATGGTGGATGACATGTGGCATTACGCTGGGGACCAGTCCACTGATGTGAGTTTTTCTCATAGGCCCATAGCTTCAAAGGTTTGGGTCAGGCATTTCTTTTTTTTTTTTTTTAAAGATTTTATTTATCTATTATGTGTACAGTGTTCTGTCTGCCTTGAACTCACAGAGATCTGTAGGCAGAAGAGGGCACCAGATCCCATTATAGATGGTTGTGAGCCACCATGTGGTTGCTGGGAACTGAACTCAGGACCTCTGGAAGAGCAGCCAGTGCTCTTAACCTCTGAGCCACATCTCCCCAGCCCAAGTCAGGCATTTCTTTCTTTCTCTTTTTTGGTTTTTCAAGACAGAGTTTTTCTGTGTAACAGAACACTGGCTGTCCTTGAACTCACAGAGATCTGCCTGCCTCTGCTTCCCGAGTCCTGGGATTAAGGCGTGCACCACCAACACCCAGCTGGGTCATGCATTTCTTGAAGTTTGGGAAATTTCTTGGATGAAAAGTCTGGAAGGGCAGCAGTGTCATTCCCATCTCAGAAGGAAAGGTCCTTGATGAGTGAGGGTGGCATCTGGATCATTGTCATTCAGGAACCAGCATTGATCATGCACCAGTGACTGGTTGTGGAGGTGCCACAGACCTTGGGGCCTTATGATGGACTGCTTCATCATAACCATCTCCCCTCAGTCTCCTAAGATGTGCATTCTGCAGCAGAATTCCTCCATGTGTTTCTTTGCTAAGACTGACTTTGAAAGGGGAAAAACCCATAGAGACACCTATTGCTTTAAAAAGAAACTCCTCCCCATCCTGACCTGTTTTGCTGGGGAGATCAATAAGCCCTTTAAACAGCCACCAGAAAGAATATGACTTGTTAATGCTACCATATTTCTGGTGGGGTATTAAAAAAACAAGCAAAATATACCTTCATAAAGGAAATTAAAATGTGATGATACTTTGTGGCCTCTAGGATGGGAAGGTACACAGTTATAGACTTCCACCATACTTATAACAAAGTACTTTAATAAACTTTCTCTGTGTGGGAATATACCACCAACAGAGATGGTAGGAAAACAAAATTAGAAAGCAAAGAAATTAAAGGAATAAAATACCAAGTAGCTGAGCTGGTCCTCTGAAGAGCAGTTACTAGGGGTGGCAGAGGTCACCAGGGACTCGGACTCTCAGCTTCGCCCAGTGTTACAGCCTGTCCCCGATCCTGCGTCAGCTCTCCCGTGCGGTAAACATGCTAAGGTTTAGTCATGGCTGTTGGGTTGTAGAACCTCTCCGGGACTCAGAGGGCAGGGCATTTCACCAGTCAAATCACCTTGGCTGATGATTAAACCTCCTGGTTCCTGGTGTTTTTAGTTCAGACCCTCTGACTCCAGTTTAAGAGGTTGGGCCCAGGAGCTTACAGTTTTAATCTCACAGGCAGTTTTGATGCTCAGCCAAGTCCAGTAGTAGTGGTGTCCAGAGGGCCATATGTGTCAGTACAAGAGAGAAGAAACAAGGAAGGAGGCTGAGAGTCTCCGAGATCTTAAGTGGAAAGAACCCACAGAGCAGTGATTCCCCACCTGCTGGGTGTGTCTCTGTGCAGTTTAACTGGTACACCCGCCGTGCAGTGCTGGCTGGTATCTACAACACAACAGAGCTGGTGATGATGCAGGACTCCTCCCCGGACTTTGAAGATACTTGGCGTTTCCTGGAAAACCGAATTAATGATGCAATGAACATGGGCCACAAGGCTAAGCAGGTAGTTGGGGGCTGGCCATTTGGAAGCTCTTTTCAGTAGGCACACATGTCTGTTGAAACAAACACATGATCACCTGGATGTGCTCTTGCTTCCTGATGTCCTTAACTGACTGTCCCAAAGGCCTTCCCAAGGAGGCTGGCAGTTTCTCCTTCATGCAAGCCCTTCTTAAAAGTCTGCTCTGTCTGTCTGTGGTTGTGTTGTCCATAGGCTCCTTTCCAGTACATTAAACCATCTTGACTCCACTGTAAGGCTCATAGGCTTCCTGAATTGTTCCACCTGCCTCACCCCAGAGCTCACTCTGGGGGCTTAAGAGATTGTGACCCAAACTCCCCTTAGGTGAAGTCCACTGGAGAGGCACTGGTGAAAGGACTGATGGGCGCGGCAGTCACGGTGAGTACGGCACAGTTCGTCGCTGCCTCCCTCCCACTCCCCCCTGGTCCTGTGCTGTCTGTAATGTGCCACCAACCCACATAACCTTGGAACCTTAAACTGAAGCTGAATAAGACTGCCCTTGTTTTATACTCACTGTCTTAGTCTCCAATGCCCCACCTCTTTGCTGGAGCCAGGAAATCGAAAGAGCTGGGGAGGAAGGAGAGTGCACACCCGTGCTCCATCACTTATGCTAAGGCAGGAGGGGAGAACGTTCCAGGCCATCTTGGCCACATGGCAAGCTTCACCCAACCCCCAAAAAGACCTCTTCTGCCTCTGGGCTTCCAGTATGTTTAAATCCTTAGCTATACCCGCTGCCCTGAATACCCCAGAGCTTCCCATTGGAGTCTTAGAGGTAAGACAAGCTTCACCACTCTCTCTGTTTCTATTCTTGCGTTAGCTCAAGAATCTGACAGGTCTAAACCAGCGCCGGTGAGAGTAAGGGGAACCTATATGCCTGGAAGGAGCAGCAGTAGAATGAAGAGCTTTGGCAAGATGCACCATTCATGAACAGGATATTAGCGAGAACACACTGAAGAACTTGGAGTCACTATGACAGTCACAAAGCTGGAGATCACAATGCACCTGCTACTGTTCTGACCTGGAATTGGACCACTTCTTCAGTTCCTAATACCAGGCCTGACGACCTGATGCCTTTCTGCATTGTGGCTGTGTGACTGAAAAATGAGACTTACATCCAAGCTTTCAAACCACAAAAACTCGACATGACTCTGCCATGGTCTCACAGGCATCTTGATCATGTCTTCACCTTAGAACTACTCTCTGGAAGTTGGGCATGGTGACAGATACCTATATTCTCAGCACTCAGGAGACTGCTACAGCAAGATTGAGAGTTCAAAGCCAGGCTTGTCTATGTAGAAAATTACAAGCCTGCTTGAGCTATATAGTGTGGTCCTGTCAAACAAAATCCCCTGAGAAGTATTCTTAGGGGCTTACAACCAGTGTCTGAAGCCAACACACAATGGGAGCTCCTCCCCAGCACAGGGCACAACAGTGTGCTCACAAAGGTGTTTGCCACTGGCCATTGCTCCTCTGGATCCCCTCGGAAAGCTGCCTCCCATCCAAGGTGCCTTCTGGACAGTCACGCTGAGCCTGGCCAGAGGCATGATCCCAGGCCTGGTGTCACAGACACCAGCATGCATTGCAAGATCATTAGTGTATTTAGAGTCTGTAAAAATAATAAATATGTTTGAAACAATTTACTGTCATACAGTTTCCATCTAGTCAATGTCAAGTATCCAAGGCCCCAGCAGTAGACAGTAGTATATTGAAGAGGTCTGAATTCTGGCCTTGGCATTGCCTCAAACCTACAGGACCACTATGACAGCCCTGCCTTTCTAGGCCCAGTCAAATGAGGGTAAGAACTCTTTCCCCAGGCCATGAGCTCCCTTGTCTGGTCTTACTACTCTGACTACTAATCCTACTAGTAGGACTGCCCTACTAGCTCAAGGGCAGTCCTCAATTTTCGTAGTCCTCCAGCCCCATCCGGCCTGGGCTTCCTCTGCACCCATGGTTAACACTGTCTTCTGCACTCTCCGTTAAATCAGCTGATGGGGAAAGTTGAGTTTCTGATGTGTGTGTGTGCGTGTGTGTGTGTGTGCGTGCGTGCGTGTGTGTGTGTGTGTGTGTGCCTCTTGACATCCCATAAGGTTACTGCCATATAATTATACTTCATCTCTATCCATTAGAGCAGTCTCTCTCACTCAGCAGAGGAGTGTGATTCCTAATTCACAGGGATGGTGTGTGCTGTGCAGCCAGGCCCCCTTCTGTCAATGCCTTTATCTTGTGAAAAAAATGTCATTCCTTGTTGCATAATCTCTCTATTCTCTGGTAACTTCTGTCCTCTAAATGTAGTTCCTTCAGGGTTCTGTTTAAGGGCCTTTTTTCTCTGTGTGAACAGCTGCCAGTTTTTTGAGACCCATTTAAGCTCTTCAGGTGCAACCACACAGATCCGTAGAAACAGAGAGCATTGTATCAGTACTTCAGAAGTGCATCATAAGATCAAGAGTGGAAAGGAAAGTGTGTGTCATTTAACATCTATGGCATTGTTGAAGTGTACTTCGGGGACCTTTGAGGTGGCTCAGTGGGTAAGAGCACTTGCAGTCGGGCCTAACATCCTAAGCTCAGTCCCTGGGACCCACATGGTGGAAGGAGAGACTTGACTCCCACGCTTTCCTTTGTCTTCACACACGATGTGTTGATACCATCACATACATCACACACACACACACACACATACACTAAAAATACATGTGTTTTGTTTTTCATATGTATCTGTGTATGCATTACAGCACTCTTGCTGACGTTAGCTCAGGTGTGGGTCTCTCATTGTACATCATCTAACTGGCCTGAGAACTTCCAGGGGGTTCTTCTCTTTCCACCTTCCAACTTGAACAATAAGATTACAGACTCTATCATTACCATGGCCTGAGGATTTGATCTTGGGCCCTTACTCTTACACATCAATCGTTTTACATAGTCACCTCCCCAACCATTTTGTTTATGTATAGATATACAACCTCTTTCTTTTAAAAGGCTTCATTGTATTTCTATGTATTTTAAAAATTACTTTTATGTATTTGGGCATTTTGCTTTCATGTGTGTCTGTGCATCGTGTGCGTGCCTGCTGCCCTCAGATGCCAGGAGAGTGTGTCAGATCTCTAGAAAATGGAGATTAAGATGTTAGCCACCTTTCAGGTGCAAGGGATCCAAAACATGTCTTACAGAAGAGCAGCCAGTGCTCTTAACTACTGAGCCATCTCTCCAGCCTCTTGTGTATTTATGCTTAACCAAGTCTCCATCAATCATTGCCTAGTGAGTTATTTTTAGCAATTACAAATAACATTGGCATGAATGACCCAGTGCATGAACTTTTGTGCTATATATCTTGGGGATTTCAGGAGCATAGGACCTGGTGCACCTTGGCGCCAGTGTCCTTAGGAAACCTCCGGTCAGCAGGCGGCGCTGCGCGAACGTCTAGCCGGAAGCGCCGGGTACCCCGCCGACAAACTGCTGGTGGCGGCGCAGGCGCGCTTCAGGGCTGACGCGGGGGACCGGCTGCGGGTCGCGATGCCGTACGCCAACCAGCCAACCGTGCGGATCACGGAACTCACCGAGGAGAACGTCAAGTTCATCATCGAGAACACGGACCTGGCGTAAGGCGGCGAGGGGGAAGGCGGGCGGCCGGGTCCTCGGGCCCCTGTCCCCCAGGGCCGTGGCTTCGGGGGCCGCTCACACCGCCTGGCTTTTGTCCTGCAGGGTGGCCAATTCCATTCGAAGGGTCTTCATCGCAGAGGTGCCTATCATAGGTACGCCACCCTCCCTGGGGACCCCTGCCGCCGGCCCTCCGCTCCGGGTGGAGGGCTGAGAACACTGCGGTGCTGCCTGCTGGGCTGGGGCCGCTGGGGCCGCCGAGGCCGATCTTGGTGCGTGCCTTGCTCAGCAGCGTGGTTTCCGTTTCTATTCATCTACCCAAAAGCAACAGAAATCAAGACTAAACGTTATTAAACAGCTGAGAGCTGCGGCGTCCTCACTGGTAAAGTGTAGACAGACGCTAGGAGTCGTTAGCAAGTGATATCAGCGACTTCCGAAGTAGTGTAGATTATGCACCTTTGCTGTTAAGTCAGCATTCGATACTAGTGGGCGTCTTTTTAAAATGTATGTTAAGTGTACAAAATAACGGGCTTCGTTATGACACTTTCATACACACACACACACACACACACACACACACACACACACACACAGTACTTGGGTTGTATTCATTACCCATCACTTCCTTTTATTCCCCTCTCACTAGTCCCTCCAGTCCTTCCAGATAGTACCCTGCTATACTTTCTTGTCTCTCCCAAGTCTTTAAAACATTACATTTGTTTACATATATGTGCATGTCTCTGGGCTCGAGAGAACCATGTGTGGAGGTCAGAGTGCAACTTGTGGGAGGGATTCTCTTCTTCCACCATATGGGTCTCAGGGATTGAACTGAAGTTTTAAGGCTTGTAAATAAGTACATTTACCCTTCTGAGCCATCTTGAAGTCTCTGGACTCTCCCTCAAAAAACAAAAAGCGAGATTCCACATGAGAAAAAGCATATTTGTTATTACGACTTTGTTCTACAAACGACATACTTTTGTTTTTTATATTGAACTCTTTTGTGTGTGTGTGTGTGTGTGTGTGTGTGTTACCATATTTTTTTTTTTTCTGAGACAGGGTTTCTCTGTGTAACCCTGGCTGTCCTGGACTCACTTTGTAGACCAGGCTGGCCTCGAACTCACAGAGATCCGCCTGCCTCTGCCTCCCAAGTGCTGGGATTAAAGGCGTGCGCCACCACTGCCCGGCGTGTTACCATATTTTCTTTATTCTGGTAGGTGTCTTTTTAAAAACGAATTTCTGCTGCATGTGTAAATCATGTAAGTTTCCAGGTAGAGAACAAGATATAGAGAAACATAATACATGGCAAAGCATGACAGATGTCTTAAGGGGAATCTGAACAGTTTGGGTTTTTTTTGTGGTTTTGGTTTTGAGAGATAGGAAGGAGCTCAGAAGGAGGGGTGGAAACACCTGCAGACACAGACACACAAGGATTTTAGAGACTGGAAACTTTAACTTGCCAGGGTGGAAGGATGGGGTGATGGGAGGTAGAAAAAGGGCATTCGAGTGTAGGGCCCTGAGTAAAGAGTCATGGAAGGTTGGCTACGGTCTTTGCTTGGGTCGAGGACGTACTGCAGGGCAGAGTTGGGCCTCTCCTTGTCTGCTCTTCTGACGTGTTTTCCTTGTGTCCATGCCAGTTCTGTGAGAACTGGGCTCCAACACCATTTGATCTCTGGATTTCATTGTCTACATTCGGGTGTTCGATTATGAATGACTAGGTACATGTTTCAGTGAAGCCTCTAAGCATACAGTCCTGTACTCCCAGCAATGAACTGGGAGGGAGTGGGTTTTCTTGTTAGTGTAGGTTCTCTATTGAAGACATCCAGTGAGTGTCGTGGATGGGAGTCACACTGAAATTCTCAATGAGCGATCTGGTTATAGCATAAAACGAGGTGTGGGCAGTGAGCAGTTTTACTCCTGTGATGTTTTGCCTCACTTTTAAAATTTTAAATTATTTTTAACTACGTCTCTGTGTGTGGATATGTACAGGCGAATGCAGGTGCAGGGAGAGGCCCAGAGGTCTCAGAGCCGCCCTGGAACTGGAATTACAGGCAGTTGTGAGGTGCTTGGCATGGGTGCCTGGAACCTTTTAACATCTGAGCCATCCCTCCAACCCATGTCTCCCCCAACCTTTAAGTATCCAAATAGCTTTTGTTCTTGGATTTGGTACTGGCAACAGGTATCAGATTTAAGGTGCTCTTTAGGGAAATATTCAACTCCCTAAATATCCCACTCCCATGATAGTCTCTAAGTAAGCATTTTTTGATGTGCCACCAGCAAGCCCTATCTATATCCAGCACACAGGGACAGGAAGGTGTTAGGTATGGTGTGTGTAGTTTGTTAAAATTAAATGCCAAACCTCCAGCTATCGCTTTGGAATCAGAGCCTCCAGCAGCCTGGCCAGGGCACCTTCAACTTTTTTTTTCCCCTTTGAGACAGGGTTTCTCTGTGTAGCCCTGGATGTCCTGGACTCACTTTGTAGACCAGACCGGCCTCAAACTCACAGAGATCCTCCTGCCTCTGCCTCCCGAGTGCTGGGCACTGAGTGACTGAAAACATCGGGTCTGTAACCGGATCTGGTGGCTAGCCCTCACTCGTGGTGTTTTGTTGCTGCCTTTTTCAGCCATTGACTGGGTTCAGATTGATGCCAATTCCTCGGTCCTTCATGATGAGTTCATCGCTCACAGGCTTGGTGAGTGCTGGTGTGGAGGTGGACGGGATCAAAGTGGGGTGGACGCTCCCTGTCCCCAGCCCACGGAACCCACTTGAGGTTCTTGCGTTGCCCTGGCTGTTGGCTGTTGTGCAGAGCACTTTCCTGTGTCTTTCAGGGTTAATCCCCCTCACTAGTGATGACATTGTGGACAAGCTACAGTACTCCCGGGTATGTGTGTTGGTGGGCAGCGTGGGGCGCAGGAAGGTGGGGTGGGGCAGCGTGGAGGCACAGGGAGGTGGGGGTAGGGCTGGCTCTCCCAGGGATCTCTCTCTCTCTCTCTCTCTCTCTCTGGATGTCTTCCTTCCAGCTGACTGTAGCGTAGTCATTGTGGAGGTGATCCCTTAACACTGTGGTCCTTAGTTCTGACAGGTCATCAGGTTCTGAACATCCAGGCAATCTCCTCAAAGCAGACACACGCCTTTAATCCCAGCACACGCAAGGCAGAGGCAGGCGGATCTCTGTGAGTTGGAGGCCAGCCTGGTCTACAAAGTGATTCCAGGACAGCCTACACAGAGAAACCCTGTCTCAAAAAAAAAAAAACCAAACAAACAAAAAGGGGGGGGCACACTTCAGAATTCCCATAATTCTTTGTTATTAAGATTTTTTTTCATGTTTATGTGTGTATATCTGCTTCTGTGTATATACAGGTGGGTTAGGGCACTGGAGAAGGTCAGAAGGGCATCAGAGCCCCTGGAGCTAGAGTTGCAGGCAGTTATGAGCTGCTGGGTGTGCAGTTTGGGAACTGAACTCAGGTCCTCTGCTAGAGCAGCAGGTATTCTTAACAGCTGAACCAGCTCTCCAGCCCCCCAACACCTCCCCCCCCCCCGATTTATTATTTTTTATTTTATTTATTTATTTTTTTAAGAGCATCTCACCATGCAGATCTGGCTGGCCTTGAACTGAGATCCGCCTGTTCAGCCTTCCTGAGTGCTGATGTTACAGGCATTGTTGCCATGCCTGGCTGAGAAATATTAATAAATGCCCCCCCTTTTTTTTTCTCTGTAGTTGCCAAATGATGTCATTTTCCCCTCACCTTTTAGAAAAAAAGTTACAAATATCCTGACCCGTCTCTTGTAAATACTTGAGCCCACATCACCGTGCTGTAATCCTGTATGCCTTGTCTCTCACCATGTAGGAGGCTACCTAGTGAGATATACCCTGTCTCCGAACACATAAAACACTGCAAAGAATGGCAAATGTTGATAATTAAGAGAGCTGGAAAGTGGGTGTATGATAGGTGGGAATTAGTCCTCTCTGCTTTGTGTATGGATGGAATTTTCCATAAGAGGTTCTGAAATAAAGGTTAGCTAGATGTTGTAGCCATGCCTGTAATCCCAGCGCGTGGGAAGCAGTTGCGGGAGGATTAGTAGTTTAAGGTTCATCTTCAGCTACAGAGTGAATTCCAGGCCAGCCTGGGCTACTTGAGGGCCCCCCACACCAAGTCATCTAGAACTTGAAAGGATTTTTTTTTTCTTCTTTTCTGTTCTTCCCTTGCTCGTGGTATTTTTAGTAATTCCTAAGCTGGTCTGCACAGGCAGAACTATAGTCTCATACAACCTTGGTTCACCAAGGCAGTCCTTTCTGGGCACTGCCGTGTTAGCACTGTGCCCCCTAGCGGAGATGCAGTGGCCAGCCAGTATACAAGTTAAGAGGATGGTGTGCCAGGTCACAGCCCAGAAGAGGCCTGGGACTGTGGTCTGCCTCTTTTTACCAAGAAGAAACTGAGAGGAGCTGAATAGTAGGAGTGGGCAGGCCAGTCTAGTTGTACCCACTGCCCTTCCTGCCTCAGGACTGCACATGTGAGGAGTTCTGCCCCGAGTGTTCTGTGGAGTTCACTCTTGACGTGAGGTGCAACGAAGACCAGACGCGCCACGTTACCTCCCGAGACCTCATCTCCAACAGCCCCCGGGTTATTCCGGTTAGTGCCTTTGCCCTTCTCGGCCTGGCTCCAGGTGGGACAGACCCGGGTGGATCTTTGTGAGATGTCAGTCTGCCCCATGACCATCTACTTTAACTAATACACATGCTGGTCCTGAGTCCTTGAGCAGAGCAGTACTGGTGCCCAATGCTCTCCGTAGTTCAGAGACCCTTTTAAAGGCTCTTGGACTGTTTGGACAATTCTTCCACCACCACCTCCTCAGACCTCCTTTCCCTGGCTTGACAGATTATAGACTGGATTTACAGGGAGACAGTTGCCAGAAGTGACAGAGAGGTGAGAGGCTAATGCATGCTTGTTTGGACTTCCTACAGGTGACATCCAGGAACCGGGATAACGACCCCAATGACTATGTGGAGCAGGATGGTAAGGGGGTGGAGCAAGATGATAAGGGGCGGGGCAAACATGCTGGTGGTGGGAGGGTGCAGAGATCAGGCATACCCCTCCAACCGCCTGGTCGCTTTGTCACTCATCTTCAAACCCTTTCAGGTGTGGCTTGGCTTCATGCACACCACAGGGCAGAGGTTGGGGAACTGGCCTCTTTTGGTCCCTGGCTCACTCTCACCTTTCCCTGCAGACATCCTTATTGTCAAGCTGCGGAAGGGCCAGGAGCTGAGACTTCGAGCCTATGCCAAGAAGGGCTTTGGCAAGGAACATGCCAAGTGGAACCCTACTGCAGGGGTAGCTTTTGAATACGATCCAGACAATGCACTTAGGCACACGGTGTATCCCAAGCCTGAGGAATGGTATGTTCTGTGGGGGAGGGGCACTAGCAGTGGCTAGAGAGATTGATGGGGAAGGTGGGTGCTCTGAGAGCTGTGCTAAAAGCAGAAGTAGCCCTCCGGCTTCACCTGTGCTTGCCCTCAGGCCAAAGAGTGAGTACTCCGAGCTGGATGAGGATGAGTCACAGGCTCCCTATGACCCCAACGGCAAGCCAGAGAGGTAAGAGCCAGGTCCTGCTTGGGACTGTAAGAATATAGGTAAGGGGGGCTGTCAGGCAGTCACACGCTCAGCCCATCCACCCCACCCCCACCACATCCCCTGCCATAAAGGGAGAGCTAACTACCAAACACACCTTGAAGAAAGGGGCCTTCTTATTGCCCCATATTTCTGGCCTGCCTGTTTAGGCTTAAGCCAGAGCAGAACTAACCATGGCCCTACCCTGAAGAGCTGTAGCCGCACCGTGTTTGATTTGCCCCTGCTGTCTGCAGTGTCGAAATGCACATACATAGTTGTTTTAGGGTTTTTACAACAGTGTTTTTTGAAGTAGCTGTAGCTTCCTTGAGGAACTGCAAAGTGGATCTGGACCACTCTGCGCAAGAGGTTTTAGGGATAGGGAGGTCAGCCCTGTCCCAAGTTCACATGCCTCGCAGGAATGAAATTGAGTCTCACGGGATAGAAGGGAGTCTGGCCAAAGCCCGAGCTTTGCCTTACGAGAGCTCTTGCCCTGCTCTTATGTCTCAGGTTTTACTACAATGTGGAGTCCTGTGGCTCACTGCGCCCTGAAACCATTGTCCTCTCGGCCCTCTCTGGGTTAAAGAAGAAGCTGAGTGATTTACAGACTCAGTTAAGCCATGAGATCCAGAGTGATGTGCTCACCATAAACTAGCCACAGCTTGCCTGCTGCAGAAGACTAGGAAACAAGGTGACTGGATTTCAGGTCTCATGAACGCTTCTGGTTTCTGGTCTCTGGACTGCACTTGCTCAAGCTGCCTCCTAGAAAGCCGTCGGAGAGACGGCTAGGGTTTCACTGGTATTAGGCAGTTTTTATTAGGTGTTTAGCATCAGTGGCCCAACCTTGTTGATCACTCTATTCCCTAGGCACCCCTTCCATCCTGTCTCCTAGCTCACTAATAGGGGGCCCTATTGCTTCCTAGTTGAGAGTCACTGAGCTAGACATCTGGTCACTCCAGCTTTTTAAACCTCTCTACCCAAGGAAAGGATTTTTCCCAGCCCTACCTTAGGCTTCTTGTAGGGCTGAGTGCTAGAACCATCACTGAAGCAGCCTCTATAACCTTTGAGGTCGTCTTCCCAGGGTCGTGGCCAGCTGTCATCCTTTGGGACTCGTATTAGACCCTGGCTATCCTCCCTGTCCACAGATGGCCTTGCTGTTTTATACTCTGACCTGACCTTTTTTTGAAGGAGGGGATGCCACAGGCCCCTCCCACATTTCATTTCTCTTTAGTGAAGTTCAGGCCCTGCCCTTAGCATGTCTCCAGGTATGAGCAGGCCTTCCCATAGTGGTTTTGGGGCAGCCAGGGGGTGGGAGGAGCACACACCGGTACAGAAAGGAAGGGATATTTATTGATCAACAGTAGCTGTCTTTTTAAAAGTTTTTATTTTTGGCAATAAAGAGCACAACATAATCTCCTTCATGCGTCATCGTGCCGCTAACTTAGCCAGTTATGCCTCCCTCCCAAGGGTTTTAAACCCATTTCTAATACAGACTAGCTGACCTCTGGGTGGTCACAGTCAGAGCTGGGTGGGCTGTGCCACCTCCCTGACTCCAGGACCTCTCTGGGAGGGGGCCTCCTTACCATCATCCTGCCACAAATATGAACAGTGGTTATTTACAAGGTCTGTTCCCACAAATCAGAACTCTAAAAGTATTAAAAAACAGAACCACGCAACAAAAGGTTTGATGTGAATATAAAGATAGCCCTTCTGCACGGTAGTCAATAAATACCAGCACTAGAAAATCAATTGCTTTAATTGCATTTCAGCAGGGAGCCTCAGCACCTTGTGGGGAGATGGGAAGGCTGGGGTGACTGGCCCAGGGCAAGGGATTCCCCCTGCTGGAGCACTATACCCCTGGTCAGTAAAAGGGGGCAACAAAGTGCTCCCCACAGCAGTCTTGCAGCAGCCTTCCGGGCTGGCCCCAGCCATCCTCTGCTGCTGAGGTAATGGGTGCCCCACCGGAAGACATCTTGGCCTACTGAGCAGGAAGGAGCCAGTGCAGAAAGTGCTGCGTTCTAAAGCCAGATGCCACCTCTGCTTAACACTGCCAAGTACAAGGCTCCCACGTGGTACAGTGAAGTTTGGGTCCTTCCTGTGTCACTGTAGGCCCAGAGGACAGAAGCTACCTGCTATGTTGGCCCTTGGGCTTCTGAGGAAGAGCCAGCAGATAGCACCAGTCTGATTGTCCCCCTTCTCTGACCCTGGCAGCTCAAGCAATCTTGGCAGCAGGAGAGTTTGTATCACTGAGGACAGGAACTGCTGCCCTCAAACTCAAGGACAGGCTTGACCATGCCTGGTCATAGAATTAAAAATGGGTATGTGTTGGGGAGGGAGAGAGGGAAGCCTCATTTATACAGAATATGTCATAAGCCATATATATTAAAACCATTAACAATATATAGTCCCACGGTGGCTCTAGCCCCTCATGCTCAGGTGGTGTGGCCAGCCATGTGCTGAGGTCCAGCCTCACCCTTGAGGGCAAGGAGGGACAGCTTGCTCTCCTCCGGCTCTTGGCCGGCAGCTCCTTGAGGCTGCCCATGGGCTGCTTGCTGCAGCTAGCCTGCCAACAGGTGACCCAGCAGTCATCAGTTCCCGCAGTCCAGCTGTCGCTGGGGAGGGGTCTTGATCTCACTGCTGTCCTCCTGCCTGGGCTTTGGCTTAAGCAGGATGAATCTGTTCAGGAGATCTGTTTCTGAGCTGGCCTGGGCTGCCCCATATCCTTCACCTGTGGACAGAGATGCACCCTCAGAATTTGAACCCAAAACCAAAGACCCTTGCCCAGGAGGCCTCTATAGGGATGGGACCCCACAGTGACTCACCGTAGCTGGCAGCTTCAGCAATGTTCTGAGAACCTGTGATGTGGTGCCAGTATGCACTGCGGGGCAGCATAGCGGTGGGCGTGCAGGGATACGAGTAGTGCTCGGTGCCCTTGTTCAGCAGCTGTGGCACAGAGAAGGGGCCCCGTGTGCTAGTTGTGGGGACGCTGCTGCCCGCCCAAGGCCCTGCCTAACTCACCTGTGAACATGCTGGTGGACCCTCAGCTGACATGTCTGCCCCACCTCCCAGCACCTTGGGGCAGCACCCACAGCCTCACCCTCACGTTCTTCTCCATTTCCAGCAGGACCCGCTTGTGCTGCTCAGCGATGGCAAGGGTGGCACTGTGAACCCGCTGGTAAATCTGCTCCCCCTCCTGTGTCTGAAAGGTGTAGAGTCCTTCCCCAGCGTCACACATCCTAAGGACACAGCCAGCAAGGAGGGCAAAGTGTCAGGAATTCCACCGTGTGTGTGCCTGTATGAGCACACAAGTTCCAAATGCCAGCTGTGGCTGTATCAAGGCCTTCAGGGGCAGGATGGCCATGGTGTGGGGGCTCGGCCACAGTACACATGGGCTGAGTGGTTACCACATACCCAGTGGAGGTCTGAAAGCTTCACACAAATAAACCTCAGCTTTTCCACCAGAAGCAGAGGGTGGCACAGGGCTGAACTGTAAGCAGGCTGGTGGAGTCCCAGCATGCACCTTCCCTAGCCATACCATCATTTTGTCAGGCTATGCGCGTTTTTTACCCACTATAGGGAACTGGTATGGAGGTCACAATCGCAAAGCTAGAACACATCACTGCCGGTAGTGACTAAGCCAGAGAACTGGGCTTTGGTATAAGCTTCTTTCAACCTGTCTATTGTAAGCTAATACCTCTTCAGGCCTTGAGTTCCTCATCTGTAAATTGAAGCATTATCCCCCACCCCCGGGTTGCCATGTAGAGAGCAGTCTCCATAATGGCTAGGTGGTAGAGGGTGGGAGGAAAGAGGGTATTACCTGCCCGCCTCAAAGGTAAAGCGTGTGGCATCTCGGCCATAACGGCGCAAGGAGCAGAGGGGCCACGAGACGAGCTTCACGCGGGGGTTGTGTATGTCCCAGAGGTAGATGTTCTCGTGGGTGATCTGCAGTTTGCACTCGCCGTACACGTCCAGGTTGGGGCAGGGCAACAGGAAGACGTTGAAGCGATCTGCACCAGCAGAGGATGACAGGCAGGGCTAACTGAGGGCCCCGCCTTCCCCTCCCCACCTTGAGACCCTGCACCAGCCTCACCTGTCTGCTCGCACTGTACTCCTGGGGCCAGGAGGTCAGGCTCTCCCAGACTGATGTCATTGAGCCGTGACCCTAGACATTCCACTGACAGTGTCTTGTACCATTCCTCTGCCTCCAGCTCTAAAGAAAAATAGCACTCCACAGTTGTAGCAGCTCACCGTCGTCAGCAGCCCACCCAGTCTGCCCCGGCTTGAGTCATTGCTACCTGCCTGCCCACCTCCATCTGGGCACCTACCACCAGGGGCACACCTCTTCCACCCTTCCTGCCAGGGTTGCTGTGTTGCCCACTGCTTGGACCACTGTTACCAGCCGAAGGATAGCAGTTGGAGCCTGCAGCCCTGGGGCCTCACCTGAGTCACAGGTGAAAGTACGAGCCGAGTCATCTGTGAATATGATGGCCACTGCCTGCCTCTTGGTCTCCTTGGGGAGCCGAGTGACACACTTGACGTTGCTGATCTCAGTCACCTGGGAGGACATCCCAAGAAACTTAGCCAGGCTGGGGTACTTCACCCTTCCTCCCATAGCTGTGTTCCCCAGGAAGGTACTCTCAGACCTCGGGACTCAGCGAGTCATCTTTGCTCACAGGTTGGGGAGGTAGGGCCCAGGCCCCTAACCTTGGGGCAGCCTCGGAGACACACTGATTTCTCATCCGGGTACTTCTCCAGCCGCTGTGGCCCCTTGCTGGAAGACTTCCGGAACACCAGCCAGCACCTCCGGTAAATCTGCGGGCCAAGAAGGTGATGATCAGATTGTTGCTGGACCAAGACCCACCGCCTCCCTTAACAGTGCTGCCCTGAAGTTGCCCCAGCCTCCTGAGGGAGTGGTGCCACACCCTTCCCTGGACCCTAGCTTAGAGAAACCTGGGGATGGTAGCTACAGGACAGCAGCCACCAGAGGGCAGCCCTCCCCAAATGGCCAAAGGTGGGTGTCATGATCAGCTCTGTCAACCTGTTCTATGATCCTCTGTGTGCAGAACATGGCCCCATGTCATGGAAGAAGCATTTCTGGAGTGCTTCCTAGCCATATGTTGGGTGTTGGCACTATCTGGTTTTGGAGGTCACTCCTGAAGCCAGTTCTACTGTTGCCCCCATTTCAGAGACAAATGGGCTATGACAGAGGCAAGCAGGAAAGACCTAACAAGTGCCAGGGCTGCTGTTGACCCACGATTGCCAGAGACACACCCATTACCATAGGACATAGGTGGCTCTGGCCACCACATGGGGTCTCCCAGGGACAAGAAGTGGCCCCTTGGACTCAGCCAGCCCATGTATCCTCATGGCCCTGTTCTTGGGCCCAGGCAAAGCTCTAGTGTGGGGGCATCACTCTTGCCCCTAGGAATTTCCCTCACCATTTAACTAACAATATACCACAGGAAGTTCCCATGGGGACCAGAGCCCACAGAGGGCAAGGGGACAGAGCTAAGAACCAGCTGTGCCCCCAACACAGTACCTTCCCTACATGGTGGCCTGTCCCAACCACTAATGCCCTGTGCACTCTGTGCTGCTGAGATTCTCCAGAGATAAACTGGCCTATCAGACACCATGAAAGGCTCTCCCAGCACCTCCATAAACTCCCCATCTGACTTCTTTCTCTTTAGCCAGATTGTGATGGATTTACCAGCTCCTACCAGCAGGCTTGAAGCCTGGCAGGCCTATTTCCCAGGCATTGTAAACAGGAGGGTCCTAAAGGGGGCTGGGCTGAGCAGAGGAAGGGAAGAGGGGACTGGGCCATAGTCACTGGCCAGCCCAGCTACCTTCTCAAAATGAACCTAGACAGTCCCTGTCTTTAGAAGTTCCTAGAGCTGGGTCACTTGTAGTTCCTGTCTGGGACCCTAGGAAACATATCTGCCCTTGAACCTCTGTGGCCACTGGGCCACAGTCCCAAGGGCTGGCAGCCAGCTCAGCCACCTCTACCTATGCCAGAGGTGTACCAGGCCTTTGGCAGACAGATCACAGAGCAAAATGGACCTAGCAGTCCTTATCCCTAGTAGTCCCTAGAGCTGGGCCACTTTTAGCTCCTATTTAGGACCCTGGAAAGCATGTCTGCCCCTGTCCCTAGCTCAGCCTTGATCTGTCCACCTGTGCCTTTTTAAAACACAGACGACAAAGCCGGGCGGTGGTGGCGCACGCCTTTAATCCCAGCACTTGGGAGGCAGAGGCAGGCGGATCTTTGCGAGTTCGAGGCCAGCCTGGTCTACAAAGCGAGTCCAGGACAGCCAGAGCTGTTAAACAGAGAAACCCTGTCTCGAAAAACCAAAAAAAAAAAAAAAAAACACAGACGACATATACCATATTCTCACACCCCTTGCTTATACCAGCTAGCAATTGCTGACAGCTATGCTGAGCAAGTGAATGACCATAGAAAGGACAGGTGGACAGGCAGCTGGACAGATGGATGAAGGGATAGATATATGAATGGGTGGAAGCTGCCCAAGCACCCCATCCTACCCTGGCAGGCAGCAACATGGGAGGCCTGGGGGCCTGAGCACCCTGGTTGCCTGGATACAGGATACATACTCACACAACCCCAGGGAGCCATGCACTCAAGAGATCTCCTCATTTCTCACTGGTCTTTGATCAGCACTCTGCCAGCCTCGACTCTGCTGAGGGAGGGAGGCCCTGGCAGGTAGGAATGGAGGGTGGGCTCCATCCCTTTTCCATTCCTTTCAACACACCCAGATCAGGGTCTCCCTGATCTCTGGAGACTGAGATAAGACACTGCCTGGGGCAACTGCAAACTGTAGCCCCCCACACAATGGCAGGGTAAGCTCAGGGCTGTGAAGAGTAGAATTCCCTGGACAGAGTGGACACCAGTCTGGGCCAGACCACACCCCACCTGCCAGTTTTTCTCCCCTGGTCTGTCCACCTCTCCATGTGGGATCTGGGAATCCTCCTGAAACAGGTCTGACACTGATCCCACGACTGCCCTGTAGCCAGTGCTTTCCTGGTAAGTCCTGCCCTGGACAATGCCAGGGCTCTACTGGCCCCTGGGGACTTGCTGGATCTAAGTATGGGAACAAGGAATGGTGGCAGGAATGAGGTCCCCATTCTCTGGGCTTCTTGGCCTGGCCTTAGCCTTGCTCTTTGTTTTGTCTTGGAAAGAGCAAGATCTCTACCAACCAGGCTTGGGCCAGTGAGACTTCAAACATACCCAGAAGCCCTGCCTCAATCCACTGATGACCCTGCTGATGGCAATGAGACTGCTGGTTCTGGCCTGGACACAAGGCAGCTCCAAAAGGGCCCCAGAAAGCCAGGAGAAACAAGAATTACCCCGTCTCCAAGGTGGCTCAAAGGAAGACAGGTCATCTCTGGGGATCTTTTCATCCTCAGGCTAGCCCAGGAAGCCTTGAACCTAACCCATCAAGATAGCAGGGAGGGTACAACAGACTTGGGTCACCTGTCACCAGGGCTTTCTTTCCTGCTGGGAAGAGCCCCTCATTGGAGTAGGGGATAAGCAGGGGGAACAGAGCTTCAAAGGGATCCTGGGGCCCTCCTTATGTCTCCGGGGGATTTTCCTCAGCTAGAAACCTGTATGGGGTGGTGAGAAGCCGTAGGTGCCCGTCCAAGCACCAGATCAGGGCCACTGCCAACAAGTCTGAGGAAAGGACTTGTTGTCCCAGAGCAAGAGCCATTCCACTCACACATCAAGGAAGTATCAGCCTCTCCAGCTTCTGCCCCTGATGCCCCTACCCTTACCTCCCAACAAGCCACTCTCCTCCCCAAACAATTCTTTAGCACCCAAACAACCACCTAAAATATGACAAATGCATGCTCAGAACACATGGTTGTGTGTGGGGGGTCACTTTAAAGAAAAGAGGCTGGGAGCAAGACAAGGAAGGAGGGAAAAAGGGGGTGGGGAGCAAGGGGAGGAGGCCCAGGAGCCAAAGCTGCTCTCTCCACTCTCTCAACAGCCTCACTCTCCAGTCACTCCTGCTACCCGGTGGTGGCAGTCACCTCTGCTGTTGCCAACACTGCTGCCACCGCCGCCACTACCACCGCTGTGGCCACAACTTCAACAATAGCTGGGATGCCACTGCCAGCCTGTCAGCTACCACTACTGGTCTAGTGGCTGGAATGCCAGCCAGCCCAGCTGGGGCAAGAAATGCAGTAGACAGAGGCTTGCCAGCCACATGCCAGCCAGCCAATGTGGAAAAGCCTCGAACCACAACCGCGCAGTGCCCAGCGCTGGTGGGCAGCATGCCCCAGGCACCATGCCTCCACACCCCGTCTTTAGTACTGTTTACTGAGACGGGCCCCCACCAGGGCGGCTCACCCCGAGCTTCCTGCTCTTCATCTTCACGTAGCCTTGCTTGACGATGTCGTTGAAATTGGTCGCCATGGTTGCCCCACTGTCTTGGGGGTGCCGGCTGGACTGAGTCCGGGAGGGGTGCCCAGGTGGCTTGGTCTCCCCTGGTCACCTGTTTAAGACACTCCTCACCTCCCCCGCCTCAGCATTGTTCTAGCAGCTCCTTCGCCCAGCTCCTGCTGGAAACCCAAATGACAGGGAGATTAGAGCCAGTGACATCTTTCTCTCCCCCTGGCTGTCTTGTTCTTTTTTCCTTCCTCTTCCCACACTCCTCCCTCCCTCTCTGCCTGCCCTTCCTCCCCACCCCAGGACGGCAGAACCATTCAGGAAAATCGAGGTGGAGGCAGAACAGGGAAAATGGTCCGGCCCAGTCCCCTCCCTCAAGGCTGGGGCTGGCAGTTAACCCCTTCCTGGGATGGCTGGCTCCGAGGAGTTCTGCTTGCTTGGGAGGTGAAAGCAAAAGAGGGAAGGGAAGGGGGGTAGCCAGCTCTGGAGGAGCCTGGTCCCTCAGCTGGGTGGCACCTGGCCATCCTCTTACAACTTCCAGGCAGACTTAGAGCAACTTGCCAGAGCACCCTCCTCCTGGGTACTGGGGTCCCAGAGGAAAACTTCTGGGAAATGGTGAGGGGTCAGGAGATGGCCCAGGGTCCTATATTTACAAAAGCTTGCATGTCCAGGTTAAAGACAATGCATTCTGTTAGTCTGACAGACCCCAAGCCCTCTGCCCACCCCACTATACCTGTTCTCTCCAACCCTGATGAGAGTCTGGGAGGAACCAGCTCAAGCCATTTAGACCCTGCCCCTGGACTCTTGGGCAGCTCTTCTGGGTACTGGTGTTTCCTGGGAAGGAGGGCAGAGTCCAGGGGGTGGGGCCCTGGGTAAGTCTGAGGAATGTGTGGGACTGTGGCCTCTGAGGAAGTAGACACTCAGCCTGGCCTTGGAACTGGGAGGGGTAGACCAGAGTAAGGGTGGGGACAGGGTCCCAACAGGCCACTTGGTCTGGCCAAGCCAAGCAGTGTTATGTCCAGAGCATGTGCAGGCTTTAATTATAGGAAGGGTGACCCAGGGCATGGGATGTAACCTATTCAACACAGGGAAAAATGGGAGTAGCAGGGGGAAAATTGGGCTCAGTTAACACAGACCCACGCAATCTCAGCCTTCATATTATTCATTGGAAAAGAAAGTTGCCCAGAGAGGGTAAACCACCAGGATCAGGTCACACAGCACGCCCAGGACACAACCAAAGACAAATGAGAAGTTCCCCGAGTGGAACATTGTCCTGCAGCCCCCTTTGGCTCCTGTCACCACCTAAGTTTTCTTTGTTATGAAGCGTTGGTAGTCAGGGTTGTACTCCCCACATGATTCCCCACATCTCCAGGACCACTGGGTGGCAATGCAGTAGCATTTCTGCGGTCAGCCGGACATCTGTGCTGCCAGGATGGGGCCCTAGGGCAAGCACGGATCCTGATCTGCCAGCCGTTTGGCATTAATTAATCTCCTGGGGGCCTGTCTATTGAGTCCCTAACAAGGAACAGATGCGGTACCCCATTGGGACATGGTAAACAAGAGGTGGGGCAGAGGGGTTACCTCTCTCTCCTGAGTATAGTGGTAGTCCCCTTAGCCCTTTACATCATCTATCCCAGCCCCTATATCTAGGATGTTCCCACAGCAAGTGCCCTGCCTCTTCCAGGTTTAATCCTCACTAGCCCTGTCACACCGGGGCTCTGGCAGCCAGAGAGGGGTTAATTTTCCCAGCTCTGTCTCCTATCTTGGAGGTCCAAGTACTGGCTCCATGGAGTTCCCTCCTAAGAAAACTGGCAAGCTAGCCCTTGGTGGTTGGTCCCCAGCTCTGAAGGCCAGTTTCCTAACCTACCTACAAGAAGTCATCAGGCCCTGGGTTCATATAAGGTGGCCCAGACAGCAAGGAATATGACTCTAAAGGCTGCGTAGTCACTCAGTTTTCACATGAGTTTTTATTTCCTCCCCTAAAGGATCTGGGTAGGATGTGGTAATATATGCCTGTAATCCCAACACTAGGGAGGTAGAAGCAGGAGGAATGACACAAGTTCCAGACCAATCTTTCTTACTTTAAATGATTAAGTGAAGCCAGGAGATAGCTACATGCTCCAGACCCTCCTGCCCAGTCCAGCCTCCATAAACCCAGTGCAGCCCACTCCTTGCTGGCTCCATCAGCCATCTCTCCTGTACAACCCATGGGCCAAGGGGCCATCAAGGTCTCAGAGCTTCCTGCTATGTCTGTCCAAAAAGTACCCAGACCTAGAACCACTGAAAAGCAACATTTATGGGGAGCCCAAGGCCCGGCAGCCTTCTCTGGCCTCTGATCTCGTTCAGTCCCCAGTTAAGTTGTAGGTGCAAATACCGACTTGGGGCCCAAAATGAAGTGCAAAGAGGGTTGGAAAGGTGAGGACAAAGGAAAGAGCACCAAAGAGAGGGATCCATGGATCTGACGGGTAACAGGGACTCATGCCCACCCCTTCCCCTTGCCAAGAGGGAGTATATGGTTGTAAAACAGAAAGCAATCCCCACCCTGTCCCAAGAAAGTCCTACAAGGGTTCAATAGACAATGACTAAGGGCCGTGAGAAGGCCCTGCCCATCCATGGCCACCATTAGCCTCTCACAGGCTTGCAGAGGGACAGATCCTTCCAAATGTGAGAGGACCTGAGGTGTGGCACCCTCAGCTTTGGGCATGAAGCCCTGGAGCACTGTATACCAGAAGAGCTAAACTGGGTTTTCAGCAGCCATCCTCATGGTTCTAGGGGGTAAGTCCACACAGACTCTCCTCTAGCCTGGATCAATGTGGCTGGCTATTCCTGGAGGGACAGTAGCTGCCCTGGACCAGGCCACCACAAACAGCCAGGCTGGACAATGCACTGCTGCCCTCCTCAGGAAGGGCAGAATCCTGTAGGGAGGATGCAAGAGGCCTCCTGGGGCCCTTCCTACCCACCTGCTCCATGGGCAGCATTGTGTGCTCCCTCCCAGAATCCCGCCTGAAGGCTTTGGCTCTAGAACAAACACCACTCCGTGAGGCTCCGCCTGTGGCAGAGACTGAGTCCTGCCTGCCTGGCCAGGCTGCCCCACCCCTGACAGATCAGATCTTATCGGGGCTACACATCAGCCCTACCTGGACACCATCTTACTGTCATCTGTCTGTTTTCACCTCATAGCAGATTTAATTGCAGGTGGGTTGTCTCCTGCATAAAGGACTCTCCCATTATCTATTTACCCACCTGTCCCATCCCTCTGTGGTTGCTATCCAGGCCAGCAAGGTGTGCTTCCACAGATTCCCATACCCCAGAAGGTTCTGTCCAAGAAGAGCCACAAAGACAGACCAAATACTGAAATGGGCAGAGGAACCTCAGGAGTCAGGACATCTGAATATTCATTGTCCCCAGAAACTTGATCCAATGCCCCACACCACTGCTGACTGTTCTCCCCTTGTACTCTGCCACCTCTCCATATGTAAATGCCTTCTCAGGAAAGCTCACTGCAAGTGTTTTTTTCCTGCCTTGAGCACAACTCCCTCCCATGGTCTCAAGTATACTCCACTGCCTCATTCAGATCTCCGCTGAAAGTCTGCCTCCTCCTAAAGGCCCTCCTGACACCCAGGCCTTGCTAATTAGCTGTCTCACAACACCCAGCCTGTCACATATCACTATGAGATTTGAATTTCCTGTTCCTTCATCTGTCACTTGGCCATGTAGAGACACCTCAAATGGCAGCTTCCAAGCCCCTTCTAAGCTATAGCTCCATCCCAATGGCCAGGACACTGATGGAGGACAGAGTAGGTGCCCAATCTAAGGAGGGACACTAATTTTATCTAGGACTATCCCCATCCTTTTCCCCTACACCACTACTATCTAGCTCTGCTTCCAGAGCATGTGAGCAGCAGTAGACTTCTACTTCTCTATCTCTGGGCCAACTTGCAGGACCAGCAAAGTCCAAGTGACCAGGAGAACCAGCCATGATCCACAGTTTGCCTCAGGGGACTTAAGCCACTGCTGACACTGTGGCTGAGCCAGGCTAGGGGCCCCACCTTGGCTGGGGTTGTTGGATGAGGTCACATCCAGCCTGTTGCCCTACCTAGGAATACCCAGCACCAAGGCATAGAGACAAGCAACACAGCGAGAGGGACACAGCTCCCAGGACCAACCCGGGATGCCTACACAGCAGTCACATTTCTCTGAATGGGGCCACCAAAGAATGTGCAGGAAGCACAGCCACTGGCGGCTGTTGGAATGCGCTTGAGCTGACAGGCGGCCCCTAGCTGCCCTGCCTTATCAAAGCCCTCCACCCCAGCCCACCATCCAAGTGCGTGGGAACTGTTCTGCTCCCACAGCTCCAGGCAGGCAGGCTGCACAGAACCCGTCTGCCCAAGGCTTCACTCCCGTCCCTTTGCAGTGACAGAAATCAGTTAGCTGTCTCCAAGGGAAGAAAGTGTACAGACTCCTAGGGTCAGAGGAGAAACATCTTAGGGCAGAAGGCTGCTGGCCCGGAGGACTGCAGTGAATAGGAAAGTCACTTGCAGGTCGGGTAGGCAGTAGGGAGAAAGTGTCTCTTGGAATTTGGGGAGCAGGAAGGCGAGGAAGGATGCTTCCGGGAAGAGGCTTAGGCGGCCAGGGATCTGGGTTTCTCTGATACGTGGGGGGTGCAGGTGAGGTACAGTCCAGACCTGGGCTTCCCAGAGATGAGAGCTAGGTGGGGACGACTCAGTGAGTTTCAGGGTCCCACTGACTTCGAGGGGCGCTTCTGAGTCCTCCTCCCTTAAAGTAGGACGCTCCCACGGCTGGCGGGTTCCGGAGGTGACCGAGGGCGCCCCAGGACGAGAGTGTCATGGCTCGGTGAGGCCTAGGGACCCCCTCTCCGCTTTGCACTCCCCTATTTACCTGGGCGCCGAGGCCCCAGCCGGAGGCTCTGGTTCCGCGGAAGGCGGGGCGGGCTCATGCCCGGGTCCCGGCACGGCCTGGCGGGTAAGGTTGGGTGGCGAGCGGCTGTAGATCAGAGTGAGACGCAGCCGCCAGCTCGGGATCCAGCGGAGACTCAGGAGGCAGCCAGTTCTGCTGATCAGCGACGCCACGCCCCTTGAAGCCACGCCCCGCGCCTCCCTGGCGCCACACCACGCCCCATAGCCAAGCCACGGTCCATCCCTGGAGCCGCGTCACGCCCCTTCCCGGAGCCACGCCCCACCCGGGAGACCCACGAGACCCACCCTGTCCTGAAGTTCTGCCCATGCTGTATTACTCGGAGATGCAGGATAGAAGTTTCCGCCGGGCAGCGTAGCTCCTCCCAAGTGCTCCAAAACCCAAGCCCAAGTTGCCTCACATCTGCTGGGGGCTGAACTCCACATCAACTTCCAGTCTTTGAACCTCACCTCCCAACTTCAAGAGTCAATACTTTACTACCCTGTTGTCTAGTGACGCCAGGCCTGCTCCACTTGCCCAATCAGACACTCAGCTGCACTCACCTGCTTTCCCCTCTTTATTTCTTACTTACATCACAGTTTTTTTTTTTTACTTTTATCAATTTTTTAGAGTTTTTTGAGACTAGGTCGTGTGTGTGTGTGTGTGTGTGTGTGTGTGTGTGTGTGTGTGTGTGTTGTGTATTCATGCTTGCCCAAGTAGAGGCCAAATTCTAATACTGGGGTCTTCCAGATAGCTATCTCTCCATCTTGTATTTTGAGATAACTCTACAATTTAGGCTACATTGGTTGGCCGTTAGGCTTTAGGGTCTGTCTGTCTCAGCCCCACAGTGCTGGGGTTACAAACATATACCCCTCTGTACCTGGTTTTGACATGGGTACTGGGGATTCACACGGATCCATCTCCCCAGCCCAGGCCCTTACTATGTAGCCCAGGCTGTTGTTGAACTTGCTACAATCCTTCTGCCTCCATATTCTGGATGCTCCCCTTACTTTTGCCAGGCTACGTCTATATACTCTTACATCAGTGGATTTGAAAGCATGCTCTCAAAATCAGAGCTTTGGGTGTTGTCATGAGATAAGATCCATCCATACCCCCACTCCAGACATGTGAAATCAGAATTTGTGGGAGTTTCAGGGGGAAATCTGTTCAACATTTCTCCAGGTACATCTGTCAAATGCTGACATCTACCTGTCAGATGACCATAAATACAAAGCAAAGCAAAAGGCTGTACCTAGATTTCAAAAGACTGAAATCTTGAGAAATGAAAATGCCAACATGAAAAAATGAAAAGTTGCCGGGCGGTGGTGGCGCACGCCTTTAATCCCAGCACTTGGGAGGCAGAGGCAGGCGGATTTTTGTGAGTTCGAGGCCAGCCTGGTCTACAAAGTGAGTCCAGGACAGCCAAGGATACACAGAGAAACCCTGTCTCAAAAAAAAAAAAAAAATGAAAAGTCTAACCCTTGTCTGCGAGGGATTAGCCTAGTGCATGGAGGAACCAAGGAATGCAGCATCCTACACGGAGTCTATCCCCCTGCCTCCACAACACCAGAGACTCAGCCTTGTCCAATGAACTAAAGGAGCCATTTTCTGTCCCCTTAAAATGTCCCAGGATTGTTACTACAGTGCATGTTAAGTGGAGGCTATGGGGTCACAGGACAAGGAGGTAACTTTCTCCTTCCTCGCTGCTAAACTGAACCTCCTGACCTTCCCATGACCTCATGACCTTCCCATGCATCTTCCAAACTTGACCCCCTGCTTTACTTCAAACAGCAGCTCATAAAGTCCTCAGCATCCAGTCATCACAGGGAACTGCTTTCATCCCAGGACACTGTTGGATAAGTTGTATGGCCACAAAGAAAAAGTGAGTTTCAACAAGAAAGAGGCCCCTTAGCCTGGCCCCGTGACACATGTGTATAATCCCAGGCTGAGGCAGGAGGCTGAGGAGTTCAAGGCCAGTCTGAGTGAGATTCTGCCTCAAAAGAAAAAGAAAGAGTTGAGGGTATAGGTCAGGGTGGAGAGCTTGTTCTAGGTTCGATCCCTTGAGCTTCAAAATTAATCATTATAATAACCATAATAACATAATGAAATTTAAGAAGCATCTTCTCTAAGTGGGATTCCTAAACTTCATTCTCTCACTCTCAAATTCTTACCCAATATCTATCTACCCCCTCTACCTACTGTGTTACTTAATTGCCTTTCTCTCTCTCTCTGTCTCTTTTGATTGGTTTGCTTTTTTTTTTTCGGTTTTTCGAGACAGGGTTTCTCTGTATCTCTGGCTATCCTGGACTTGCTTTGTAGATCAGGCTGGCCTCGAACTCACAGAAATCCGCCCAGCCCTATTTTTACATTTTGTTTCAAAATAGGCTCTCAGTAAGTTACCCAAGACTGGCTTTGAACTTACTGTGTAGCCCAGGTTAGCCTTAAATTTGTAATCCTGACTCAGTCTCCGGAACACCTGGATTTATCAGTTATGTGTCCAAAAAGCCTATCCTGTCCAGTTAGTAATGGTTGCCAATTCATCCAAGTCATAGCATGAAACAATAGTTTGTTCCTTTGGTGGTTGTATAGTATTCCTAGCTTTCTTCTGTATGGGAATACCACCATCTGTTTATTCATGCACTCATTCAAGGGCATCTGGGTTCTTTCCAGGTTTTCTTCTATGGATGTTGTGTATAGGTTTCTATGTAAACCCATGTCATCCCCTGGGTAAATGCTACAGATACAATGCTGAGCTGTGTACTTTTTTTTTCCTCTTTTTTTTTTGGGAGGGGGGTGCTTTTCAAGACAGGTTTCTCTGTGTAGCCCTGGCTGTCCTGGAACTCACTTTGTAGACCAGGCTGGCCTCAAGCCCAGAGATCTGCCTGCCTCTGCCTCCCAAGTGTCTGCCATCACCCCTGTCACTATTTTTTAGTTGCCAGTATAATAGCTATATTCCTTAACATTCCCATCAGGAATGAGGGAATGATTTTTCCTGTGCTATCCAGCATTTGCTTTCTCACGACTTTTCAGTTTGAAAGACTTTGAAAAGTTATATCTCATTGTGGTTTTAATACGTATTTCTCTAAGGGTAGTGGTACTGAAGGCATTTTCATGTGATAACTTGCTTGTTTGTATTCTTTCTTCAGTAAAATATTTATTGCCGTTTTTTTTCCTGAGTTCTAGTTTGATTATTTACTTTCCGTTGTTGATTTTTGAGAATTCTTAACATATTGTAAGTACTAGACATCTTTTGAGTATGTGGTTTGCAAATATTTTCTCCTTGTTTACCTTAATGTATATTTACTGTATTATCTTCCTTACTTTTTTGTTTTTTTGTTTTCCAAAGGATTTGTTACTTTTCTCATATGTGTATGTATCTAAGGAAATGAATGGCATATGTGTGGGTGCCTATGGAAGCCAGAAGAGGGTGTTAGATCCCTTAGAGTTGGAGTTATGGGTGGTTGTGAGTCACTCGTTGAGGGTGGGAACCAAATTCAGGTAGGTCCTGCAGAGGAGCAGCAAGAGCTCTAACCATGTTCAGCCTCCTCCTTCCCTTCCTTCCCTCTTTCATTTCTGTTCAAGGGATCAAACCCAGAGAGTGCTGTACCACTGAGCTGCCTCCCCAGCTCAACAGGTACTCTAATAAAACAAAACCTTTTAAATTTTTTATGAGGGATGTGTTATTAATTTTTCCTTCGGAAGCCAGTCTAGAAACTTCATTTTCTTCTACGTTTTATTTCACAAATATCACAATTTTAGGTTTTACATTTAGATCTCTGATCCTAAGGAAAGTATAGAGGCACCTGCCTATGGTTTCAGCATGTAAGAGGCTGAAGAAAATGGGCTATACAGGAGGTCCCAGGCCAACTAGGACTACATACATTGACTCTATCTTGAAAAAATAATGTAAATAAATAAACTGATGATCCTTTGGTGGAGGTATGAATGGGGTGGGGGGAAGCTGTTGATTTTGTCTTTTTGTTTTTTGATATGGAGTTCTATGTAGTCCAGGTTATCCTCAAATTCATTATAAAGTTGAGGTTGGCCTTGAACACTTGATCCTTCTAGACACCACCCCTACCAAGTGCTGGGATTATAGCCATTTGGCACTGGACTGGCTGGTTTTGTGTGTCAATTTGTCACAAGCTACAGTCATCAGAGAGGAGGGAGCCTCAGTTGAGGAAATGCCTCCATGAGATCCAGCTGTAAGGCATTTTCTCAATTAGTGATCAATGGGGGAGGGCCCAGCCCAGGGTAGATAGCGCCATCCCTGGGCTCTGGTGGTCCTGGGTTCTATAAGAAAACAGGCTGAAGCCAGGTGTGGTGGTGCACGCCTCTACTCCCAGCACTTGGGAGGCAGAGAAAAAAAAATTAAATCTTATTTTACTTTTTCGAGGTGGGGGGGTCTTATTTAGTCAAGCCTCATCTCAAACCTGCTACGTAGCCAAGGCTGGCCTTGAACTCCTGATCCGTCTACCTCCACTTCCCAAATGCTGTGACTATAGGCATGTGCCACTATGTCCAGGTTTCTGATTTTCTTTTGATAATATGTATTTTCCCACTCAATTCTTTTACATTACTTATTTTGTGTATGTGTGTCTGTGGGTCCATGCATGCCACAGTGTGTCTGTGTGTCTGTGTGAGGTCACAGGATAACTTTTAGGAGCTGGTTCTCTCCTTCTACTCTCCAGGACTCATCTTCAGGCTTGACAGCAAACATCTTTTCCTGCTAAGCCACCTTGCTGACTCCATTCTTCAATTTAAAACTACTAATGTGGTTATATTTGAGGGGATGGGGAGGTGCCTCAGTGGTTAAGAGCACTTTCTGCTCTTGCAGAAGAACAGAGTTCAGTGCCTAGCATCCATATGGAGTCTTACAACGGAGTCTTACAACCATAATTCCAGCTCCAGGGGATCCATTGCCCTCTTCTGGCCTCTGAAGGGCACTTCATACACAGGATGCACATACATGCATGTAGGTTAAACACCCATCATATAAAATAAAAATAAATAAGTCTTTAAAAATAATTATATTGTAAATGAGTCTTTTGGAGATAGCATATAGTTTCATCATATTTTTAGCCTGAATATGCCAGATTCTATCTTTTTTTTTTTTCTGAGACAGGGTTTCTCTGTGTGGCCTTGGCTGTCCCAGAACTAGCTCTATAGATCAGAGATCCCAAGTATTAGGATTAAAGGCATGTACCACCACTACCACCCAGACAGTCTCTGTTTTTTTTTTTTTTTTTTTTTAGTTTTTTTCGAGACAGGGTTTCTCTGTGTATCTCTGGCTGTTCTGGACTCACTTTGTAGACCAGGCTGGCCTCGAACACACAGAGATCCGCCTGCCTCTGCCTCCCAAGTGCTGGGATTAAAGGCGTGAGCCACCACCGCCCAGCTCAGTCTCTGTTTTTTAATTGACATGTTTAAATCATTTGTATTTAGTGTAATTATTTATATGCTAGGGCTTTGGTTTACTCTTTGTTGTATTACTTGTTTTTGGTTTTTTGTCTATGTTTTTCATTTCTGTGCTTCCTTTTATTGCCTTTCTGTGGTTTACTGAAACTTTTCTATTTGATTTACCTATTATTTTCTTCTTCTTTTAATGCTGGGAATCTAACCCAGAGCCTTGTAGATTCTAGGAAGGTCCTCTGTGTTAGAGTTATAGCACTAGTCTTAATTTTATACGTGTGGTGTATACATGTGTGTTCATGCGTGTGTTTGTGCATGCTTATGGAAGCTTGAGGTCTATGTTTGATATCTTTCTCAGACCCTCTCTGTCTTATGTATTAAGACAGGACCTCCCACTGAACCTAAAGTTCCTTGTTCAGCTAGTCTTACTAGCCAGCTTGTCCTAGATCTCCCCTGTCTCTGTTGCACATTGGGATTATAGAAAGGATGCCACTCCCAGCAGGCTGTTTACATTGATTATGTCAACTTGACTGAATCTGGAATCAACTACAATGCAAGCCACCACGCGGCACTGTTGTGAGGGATTTTCTCAATCAGATTATTTGAAGCAGGAAAACCAGCCCCTCAGTGTGAGCAGTACCTTCTATTAGCAGCCCAGATAAAAAGACAGGAAAGAGGAAAACTGCTGTTTGCCTGCTTGCCCTCGTTCTCTCTGGCAAGTTTCAATGTCTCCTGTGGCTGAGACCTTCTTTCTCTGGTATTAAAAATTGATTTATTTGAGATTCCAGTACAGACAAAAGATGAGCAGCTCTCTAAGAATCCTCCAGAACTCATATGTGTAAAATATACAATTCTTTTTTTTTTTTTTTTTTTGGTTTTTCGAGACAGGGTTTCTCTGTGTATCCTTGGCTGTCCTGGACTCACTTTGTAGACGAGGCTGGCCTCGAACTCACAGTGATCCGCCTGCCTCTGCCTCCCAAGTGCTGGGATTAAAGGCGTGCACCACCACCGCCCTGCTAAAATATACAATTCTTAAAAAATTTTTTTTGAAGTAGTAAAACTTGGGGTTGGAGAGATGACTGAAAACATAAGAGTGCTTGCTGTCCCTCCAAAGGATCAGAGTTCAGTTGCCAGTGGCTGGGCAGTGGTGCCACACACTTTTAATTACAGTGCTTGGGAGGCAGAGGCAGGCAGGTCTCTGTGAATTCAAGGCCAGCCTGATCAACAGAGTGAGTTCCAGGATAGTGAGGACTACACACAGAGAAACCCTGTCTAGAAAAACCAACAACAAGAACAGAGTTCAGGGGCTGGAGAGATGGCTCAGTGGTCCAGAGCACTGCCTCATCTTCCAGAGGACCCAGGTTCAATTCCCAGCACCCACATGGCAGTTCACAATTGTCTCTAACTCCAAGATCTGACACCCTCACCCAGACATGAATGCAGGCAAAACACCAATGCACATAAAATAGAAATAAATAAATTATAACAACAACAAAAAACTGAAACAGATTTAGTTCAGTTACCATCATGCACAGCAGGTGTTTTACAACTTCTTGTAACTCCAGCTCCAGGGGATCCAACGCCCTCTTCTGGTCTCTTGGCACCTCCAATAGCCATACACGTGTATGGGTAAGTGTGTAAGCAAATAAAATAAGTAGTCTAGGTATGATGGTCCATATCTTTAATTTAGCACTCCAGAGGCAGTGGCAGAGGCAAGGGGATTTCTGTGAGGCCAGCCTAGCCTACACAGCGAGTTCCTCACCAGCTGGGGCTACATACTGAGACCCCTTTTAAAATAAAATAAAAACAATGGGAAATATTACTATATAACAATACATATCATTGCACATTATTATATATTAATGTGTAATATGTAAGAGTAAGAAAGCCATTTTACTTCCCTGTGCTTGTCCCCATGCTCTGGTGTGCTTCCTAATCATCTATGATGCCTTGCTTCCTTACTTCTATTTGGAGAATGGTAATGATGTGTAGAAATTGTTAGTTTACTTTTATGGTAAAAAAAAAAATTAAAAGCCAGGCGTGGTGGTGCACACCTGTTATCCCAGCACTCGGGAGGCAGAGGCAGGCGGATCTCTGAGTTCAAGGCTAGCCTGGTCTACAAAGTGAGTCCAGGACAGCCAGGGCTACACAGAGAAACCCTGTCTCAAAAAATCAGGAAAAAAAAAAAAGATTTGCTTTGTATTGTGGAAGATCATCCTCCCTGAATATAGAATTCTAGACTGACAGTTCTTTTCTTTCTGCACTTGGAAACTAATATTCCATTTCTTTCTGGCCACCATGGTTTTCTGGCTAGAAATCACCTGTCACCAGCCTTGTGTCCCCATAGGTAATGCATCCATTTTTTTCTGACTGTCTTCAAGATTTTCTTAATTACTTTCAGTCGTTTAATTCTGGAGAGTGTTAGATTTTGTGCTGTCCTATTTGAGGTTCACTTGGCCTCCTGTGTCTGGAGGTTTACATCCTTTAGCAAGTTCCAAGGTTTGCCATCAATTGTCCTATTTTTGCATTTTTCCGGTTCTTATTCCTTTCCTCTTTCAGGGGACTCTGCTGACACAGATATCAGATCTTTGCTATCCTAAAGATCTCTGAAGCTGTGCTCAGTTTTATTTTATTTTATTTTCACTTTATTATTTTATGGCAAGCCCTACTGTTCTCTCTTCCAGTTCGGAGAATTTTCTCTTTAGCTGCTCCTGGTTTCTGCTGCTGAGCCACCCACAGAGCGGTCGATTTGCAGTCATTGTGTCTTTTCAGTTCTAAAATTTCCATTTTGATCTGTTTCTTTAAAAGAGATTTTTAAGCCGGGCAGTGGTGGCGCACACCTTTAATCCCAGCACTTGGGAGGCAGAGGCAGGCGGATCTTTGCGAGTTCGAGGCCAGCCTGGTCTACAAATTGAGTCCAGGACAGCCAGGGCTACACAGAGAAACCTGTCTCGAAAAACAAAAAAAACAAAACAAAACAAAAAAAAGAGATTTTTAAAATGTATATGGGCGTTTTGTCTGCCACTACGTCTGTGTGTGCCTGGTGCTTGCAGAGGCCCAAAGAGGGCATCCGATCCCCTAGAAATTGAAGTTATAGTTGTGAGCTGCCATGTGGGTGCTGGGAACAGAACCCAGGTCCTCTGGAAGAGCAGCCAGTGCCCTTAACCACTGAGCTATCTCTCCAGCTCCACCCTGCTCTTTGCTGAGACTTTCCACTTTTGCATTTGTTTCCAGCACCTTTGTAGCTGCCCACTGGAGCATTTTATGATGACCACTTCAGCTTCCTTACTGGAGAATTCTGACAATTTTACCATCTCAGTATTAGAATTTATTGATTGCACTTTAAAAACTCAGTTCAGGGTTTTTGACTGTCTGGATAGGTGCTTTGGGGGAGCCTGATTTTTTTTTTTTTTTCTTAATGATTCTTGGTCTTGTTGAAGCCTTCTGTGTCAGCTGACATTCCCTGCTGTGCTCCAGCAGGACAGCTGTGAGCCTGGTGGAAAAGAAGGTGGAAGCAGGGACACAGGGACACAATTGCTTCACTTGCCTATGCTGGCACCTTGCATGTGTTTATGCTCATCATGGTAGAGCAGGGGTGACAGAGTTCCACTGACACCACTGTGGAGGATGCCTTCTGATCCCTGGGTCACGTGAAAGTCTCCATTACCCACTATGCTTCCTCTGATTACCACTCCAGAGGGGAGGAATTGGGACAGCTCATAACTGCCAGATTGGACAGCTCCACACACATGGACACCTCTGTTTCTGCAGCAGGAAGACCTCCTTATTAGCTGATTAAAAAGTTGGGGTGCTTCATGATAGCCCGGCAAATATGGAAAACTATAGGGTCCCCACTCTAAGAAGAGTGGAGATTCAACTACAGATTTTTCTGTGCTTTGGGGCTAGAGTAAGGTGATGCTAAGTAAGACATTTGTCTAGGGAGGAAGTCTCTTTCCTGGTACTTACATTACAGACAGGCTTTGTGTGTTTGCTCTCTGCTGTTGCTTTTCTCTGTGCCCGCAGTGCCGAGGGGCTGCTGGTGTCTTCAGCTCCGTGTGCAGTACAGGAGACAGAATAAAAAGCCAGGGAATTCCCTGTTGTGCTGTTCCCTAGCCTGCAAGCCTTCTAGCTCTGCCTTTCAGCATCTTCTTGGGTTTGTTCACACATCACTTCTAGTGTTATTAGTTTGCACTCAGTGGAAGGCATAATGGAAACACCGGCCTGTTCCGCCTTCCCAGAAACAACTCAAGAAGAAGAAGAAGAAGAAGAAGAAGAAAAAGCTAACGTCACCACCATTTCTGATCTGTCCTTGAAGTAAGCAATTAGTGTCTAATCTAAATCATGGGTCTAATGGTGCTAGATTGTGTGTGCGTGCAAGTGCATGCAGGAGTAGAAGTTGTTGTTGTGTAAACTGACGTGATAAACTTCACATATTTCAAGTGTGTTGAATTTTCACATAGGTACACACTCATGAAACTGTCACCACAGTGAGCATCTCCCTTTCCTTAGTGCCCTCGTTCAGCACTCCCCTGACCTTGCCAAGCCCCAAGTATCCACATGTTAGTTGGTGATACTGAAAAACTGAAGCGGCAGTGCATGGTTTGAATCCCAGCACTCAGGAAGTAGAGGCAGAGAAGTTAGGAGTTAAAAGCCAGCCTCAGAGCTGGAGAGATGGCTCAGCGGTTAAGAGCACTGGCTGCTCTTCCAGAGGACCTGGGTTCAAATCCCAGCAACCACATGACAGCTCACACCTATCTGCAATTCCAGTCCCAGGGGATCCAACACCCTCACACAGATACATGCAGGAAAAACACCAATGCACATTAAAAAAAAAAAAAAGCCAGCCTCAACTGTGTAGCAAGGCCATAAACTGAATAATTCCATACACAGGCACACACATACACAATCTATATGTACATGCGTGTCACAGTACAACCTATATGTATGTGCACGTGCATAGAGTGTCTTTACATGGAGCTGTTTCATTCCTACACTATCTAAAATTAAGTATTCACAAACAGCTGTTTTGAAAAATCTTCCCACAGGGTAGGTGAGACGGCTCAGCAAGTAAAGGCACTTGACAAGGTGGATAAGTTTTCTCACCCCAGGACTCACATAGTAGAAGGAGAGAACAATCCTGCAAATTGTTCTATGACCTCTACATATATGTTGTGGCATATATCCCGTTCCCCAATAAATAAATACATAAATAAATGTAAATTTTAAAAAGGTCTTCTCCAGACATGGTAGTGCACACCTTTAATCCTAGCACTTGGGAGGCAGAGGCAGGTTCATCTCTGTGAGTTCCAGGCCAGCCAGGGCTACATGGTGAGACCTCCGTCTAAAAAGAAAAGAAATCAATTTCCCCAAGGTCAAATTTCAGAATCTGACCTCTGAAGTTGCACACCCTAAATGGTCTTTCAACTCTTAGGGATGGAAGGGGGGTTAGAGGATGGAGGGGACTGTGGATGAATAAGGGAGGACTTCAAAGGAGCCTGGAGGGTGTGGCCCAGCCTCAGCCTGCTATTCCTCTGCTTACAAGACCCTTGGCAAGTCTTTTCCTCTCCCAGATCCCTAGGCCCTCTTGTTTACAATCATGGATGCAACCAAAACTGGCTCGGACTCCAGGGATGAGATTGCTAACAGCCCCAGTGCTGAGAAGGGAGGATGGTTGCCTGCTCATGGGTAGGGTAGTCAAGGCTAGTTTACGTCCACTGTCAGTGCTGGGCTGGGCTGGGGTGGCTAACAGTGTACTGAGCTAAAGGGCTGGGAAGCTCACAGAGCCACTTAGCCCCAGGTACCCTTAGACCTTATGGAGGTCTATCAGCCCCACCAGACTGACCAACTTTATTGTATTTTCACTCCTGCCTCACTTCCCTTCAGGGCCTGAAGTGTGCTCTCCTCTCTAAGTCTTCAGGCCCACTTTGGCTGGAAGAGACCCTAGAGCCTAGAGTTAGAAAGCAATGCCTAGGGGGAATGAGGCAGTGGATGCAGTACGCCCAGCCTTGTGCCTTCATTTCTCTGTGAGTTCATGGAGAATGATCTCTTGTGGTTCGATGAAGAGGCTGTGCTCAGGAAGCCAGGAGAAACGAAGAAGGAAGGAAAGGGTTGTGCTCAAGAGTGAGTCAGGCCATGGGGCCACTCCTCTTGCCTCCCTACACCTCATTTTGTCATTTGTGAAACAGGGGAATGATGATAGTGGTGGTGGTGGTGATGATGACAATGACAATGATGACAATAATGACCAGGAGGACTCCTTTTCCCCTTAGAATGTAGAGAAAATATATATAAAGACCTGGTGCCTGTAAGGGATTCCCCCAAATACTTATTTTATTATATTTATTTATGTGTGAGTGAATGCCATGTGTACACAGGAACCCACAGGAAATGGTATCAGAGCCCCTGGAGACAGAGTTATAGGTGCTGTGTACTGTCTGATACGGGTGTTGGGAACTGAACTTGGGTTCTCTTTAAGAGCAAGATTTTCAACCTCTGAGCCATCTCTCTAGCCTGTGCTATATTTTTTTTAATTTACTTTACTTTTTAATCATGTCTGTGTGTGAGTGTAGGTGTTGGATCCCCAGGGGCTAGGGTAATTGGTGTTGTGAGGTCCCATGTGGGTGCTGGACAGTGAACTCTAGTCTTCTGGAAGGGAAGGAAAGGAAGGACTCTTAACCTTTGACTCACCTCCTCATCCCCTTTGTTTTTAGTTTAGTTTTGTTTGAAACAGGGTCTCATTATGTAGCCCTAATGGGTCCGGAACTTGCTATTTAGACCAGGTTGTCTGAAGTCATGTCAGTCACTTGCCTTTGCTGATTGCTGGGATTACAGGTATGTACCACCATGTGCAGCTGAAATGTGCTCTTTCTCCCTGATACATGCAATTACTCTTCCTGTTTCCTGCCATGGATTATTTGGGGGACGGGTGAGCATAGTGCCCAGTAAGGGATCCCATATCAGATTCTGATCAGCCCTGTGTGCTGTAGGCAGTCCACATTCAGGGTCTAAGCCAGGCATTGTGCTGGGAGAGCGTGGGAAGAGACATCAGACTTGGATGAGTCCCTGAGGACAGGGGAGGTATCCAAGGCCAATCCAGCCCTGTCTTGGAATGGATACCATTGGGAGATCAGCAGGGAGCTCTCACCCTGCTATGGCAGCACTGATGTCAACAAACAACGGCTCTTAAAGGAGTTTGTGGTGGCTACTGTGTTGAGGGCAGTCTTGTTTTTTTTTTT